>JAADXI010000818.1:0-14443 GCA_023337615.1 Pythium brachiatum | reverse complement strand
CCAGGACACGAGCGGCATCCCACCAGTGCGCTCCACGTGCGTGCCGTGCCGTCAAGAAGCGCAACTGTCTGGAGGCGAAGTCAAGTTCTTCAGGGAGAAGGGCTTCACGCTGCCCAAGCGCTGCAAGCCATGTCGCCAGGCACGGCGCTCGTAGGAAGACGATGGATCAACGGCATCTCGATTACTACTACATGTAGTAACACAGAATCACTTCTCGGGGGCCAAGCTGTCATATTTGTATGAAATGTACTCATTGAGACGCAACCACAAACACACATTAATGGCGGTCGGCTCACGCGTCGATCCCCCACACAAACTGCGGGATTTGCTGCAGCATTTGATGGTTCGCACTGCCTGAGACCACGGCCTTGTTTTCCTGAAAGCGCAGATTGGCCTGTGCTCGCTCATACACTGGATACTGTTCTGCATCCAGTGCCACCGAGAGTCCACGCAAGTCTCGCACCGTGGTGATCTTCGCCAACTCCAGCGTCGCCGCCATCTCAGGCGTCACGCCATCCACCACCGTGACTGGAAAGCCGCCGTTCACGGGAATCGTTCCCTCGATGTGTTGCCAGTTGAACCAGTCGGCTTGTCTTTCGGCGACGATGAACACCAATGCAACGCGGGAGCGAGTGTCGCCAGCGCACTTGAGCTGCTCGAGCAGCGCGAAGAGCTCTTTCCCGTTGACTTTGTGCTCGTTCTTGCCTGCGACTTGAAACACGACCAGCTCCACTTCTTGCCATGATGCACTGCCGTTCTCGCCGTCGCTCTCGCTCTCGCTCTCGCTCTCGTCAACTGTTGAGTCGCTGTCACTATCGCCACGTCGCATCTTCGGCTTGGTCAGGCAAAACGCATCGATCGACTTGAACGCGTTGCTTGGTGGGATAAAACACGCCCCCTTCGACTCCAGCAGACTCCACTGGTTGAAAACGGCCTTCATCACATTCTCATCCGACTCGATCGTGAGCTTGAGGTCGAACTCCGAGGAGTTGGCATCATGGGCGAGGGACTTGGCAACCAGATCAAAGTGTTCTTCAAAGAGCGAGAGCGCAGCGATCTTCAGCATTGAACGGCGTAGCTCCGCGACCTCTGGACACCAATTGGCAACGTCCTCGAGTCGTCCTCTCTGTTCGTACGTCAAGGCGTTCACTTTCGTGGACAGCAAGAACGTCACATAACGAGACGCGATCGTGAGGATGTGGGATAAACCGGAAGGGGACGGGGACGGAGACGGGATGCAGTGGTACAGCAATTGGCTCAGCTCCTTGCCGTCATTGCCCGGCAGCGCCACCCTCCCCGCCATGACATCCATCGCCATCGCTGCATTCTGCAGTAGCTGAAGCTGCCGCGCAACGGTCGCCCTCTCACTCGTCAAACACGGACGCGCAACGCCACCAAACACCGCGAACCGATACGTCACTTCGTCGGCATAGGAAGGGTCGGCACGGCGTGGGAAGTCGTGGATCTCGTGCATTTCACCCAGCGCACCACCACCAAGTCCCAACGCTTGCACTGCGGTCTTGAGTTCGTCCAGTGTCCACAGAGGCATGTACAGCGTCGTGTGGAATTCCTTGGTTTTCACAAGGGACATCCAGTCCTCGTTCGGACTCGTAAACGCCACGAAGTGGTGGACCGCTCCCGGCTTCTTCTTGGGCGGTCCGTCCAGCAGAACGATGGCCGTTGGGTCGTGTCGGAATCGGTGCAGTTGGCTGTCCGCGCTGGCGACGTCCCAATACGTGGGTGGGCCGTCTGTCTTCCACTCCAGAGCTTGCTCAAGGTCTGAGGACTTGTTGTAGGAGATCAAGATGAACGTGGTGGTCTTGGGATGCTCCAGCCGGTAGCGCAGGAAGAAATACGCCATGAACACCGAGGTGCCGACACCTAAAACACGCGTACAAAGATAGAGATAGTGAGGGAAGCGGCAGACAATAGAGAAGCATGCTGGTGAGCCAACGAACCTGGTGTTCCTATGACTGTGACGCCACGGAGCTTGTCGAACCGCGTGATAATGTCGTCGTAGAGGTCCACGTAGCACTCGCGCACAAAGAATTTGCCGCGAGATACGGCGTTAAAGATCGGCAGGTGCGTTGGGAATGGCAGGATGCGCTGATCCATGAAGGCGGCGGCCGCAGCCTGGCGCTCAATAGTGTCTCGCATTTCCATAGTGCCAGGGTGTGAAGTGTGTGACCGGTCCGCCCAACAACTGGAACTGATGTAGTCGAGAACGTGGAGTCGAGAACGTGGAGGCGCTGACAGAGTTCGACTAGGCAAAGTCCCAATTTCTCTGTCGCGAGACACACACATCACAGTGATGGAATGCTCTCAGGAGCAACGAGTGGACAGCAGTCGAGCCATGAGGAGAAGGGAATGATGCTACCGAAGCTCTTGCCGATCTCCTCGCGTTTCCATCGTGTGGGCTGACCTGGAACTAATTAAGAAACTGGGACGCGGTCACAGTGATGAAAACTCTCGGGTCATCAAGAAAATTGACGCTCTGGCTCGGCCGACGTCGATGGTCCCATTGGCACAAAACACACGCACTCGGATGGTCTCCGATACGCTATCGGCTCACGCGCCGATCCCCCACACAAATTGCGGGATTTGCTGCAGCATTTGGTGGTTCGCACTGCCCAAGGCCACAGCCCGTTGCTCATGGAAGCGTAGTTACGTTTGTGCTCGCTCGTAGGCTTGCTGTTGCTCTGCATCCAGCGCTGAAGTGGCTGGTCGTTCGCGCAGGTCTTGCACCGTGGTGATCGTCGTCGCGTTCAATGTCGCCACCATCTCCGCTGTAATAAGATCCACGGCAGTGGCTGGAAAGCCGTCGTTCAAAGGAAGCGTTCCGTCGACAGCTTGTCCCTGAAGACACTGGCGACGCGCTCGGGCATGACAAACACCAGCGCAACGCGGCAGGGAGCGTCGAATACAAAATTCAGCTTCTGCAGCAGCGCAAAGAGCGCTTTCCCGTCAACGATATGCTCGGGCTCTCTCGCGATTTGAAAGACGACCATCTCCACGCTACTCCATTGTCGGCAGTTTCTCGCTCTCATCAAAGCATGTCTGGCAGGAAACGCCCATGGCAGGGCCTCTCCTGCCAGAACTGCTTTCGCGCTCTTACAGCCACGCTTCGCTCGGCGCCGCCTTGCTTTTCTCTCGCCAAAGAGGCTGGTGAAGGGGGCGATATCATGGAGCCTTCTTCCTAGTCTTCCATTCTCTTCCAAATTGTGGTTGCAGGCTGAAAGAGACGGATTGAGGAGATAAACCGGAGCACATTGTGGTCATGAACCTTCATTGCGCGAGATCATGCACATGGCACGGTATCCGATATGTTGGCTGTCGGCTCAAGCGTCGATCCCCCACACAAACTGTGGGATACGCTGCAGCATCGCGTGGTTTGCACTGCCTGAGGCCACGGCCTTGTTTTCATGAGCGTCCAGACAGGCACAGGCTCGCTCGTACGCTTCAACTTTCTCTGCACTCACTGTTCCATCGGCCGTCTTCAGTATCTCCGGACCACTTTCGTTCTCGTTGTCGCTGTCGCTCTCCATATCGATGTCGTCATATTCGCTGTCGCCACTCTCGCTATCGTCCGGTTGCATCCGCGGGTTCATCATGTAGAACGCATCGACCCAATCGAACGCGTCGCTTTGTGGGATCAAACACGGTCCACAAGTCTCCAGCCGTCCCAATTGGCTGTAGGCAGTCTTCTCCACTGCTTCATCCAACTGGATCGTGAGCTTCAGATCGTACTGCGGTGTGTCGGCACTGTGGTCGAGTGAGTTGGCGACGAGGTGGACGCCTTCTTCCCATAGCGACATCGCTCTCATCGTCAGCATGGATCGGCGCAGTGCTGCGACCTCTCGACACCAGTTCGCCACGCGATCGAGCTGCTTTCTCTCCTCATCACTGAGTTTGTTGACTCGTGACGACAGCAAGTGCGTCACGTACGGAGACGCCATCTTGGTACACGCATCATACATATCCGGTGACGGGTAGCAGTGATACAGCAAACGGCACGGTTCCTCGCCTTCCACCTCCGCCTTCCCCGCCATCATATCCATCGCCACCGCGGCTATCTGGAGGTCCTCAAGTTGCGATGATACCACATCTGCATCCGTTGCCAGACACGCACGCGCGACGCCACCAAATACCGCGAACCGATACGCCACTTCCTCTTCATTGGCATAGGCTCTGCTAGCACGACGCGGGAAGTCCGGGATCTCTTTCATCTCACCCAGAGCACCACCATGCAGTCCCAATGCGCCCACTGCCGTCTGGAGTTCGTCCAGTGTCCACAGCGGCATGCACAGCATCGTGTGGTAGAGCTTGCTCCTCATGTTGAGATCCCACTTTCCATTCGGGCTGGTAAACACCACGAAGCGGTGGGCCATCGAAGGCTTCTTGTCGGGCGGTCCGTCCAGCAGAAAAATGGCGGTTGGGCCGCGTCGGAACTTGCGGATTTCGACTTCCACATTGTCAGTCATGAACTCTCTGGTCGTGCCATCAGTCGACCACACCACCGCTCGCTTGTGAGCCGACATCTTGGTGTAGGACATGAGGATAAACGTTGTCGTCGTGGGATGCTCGAGCTGGTAACGCAGGAAGAAATACGCCATGAACACCGAGGTACCGACGCCTACGACGACACGGAGAGAGAGATAATGAGTGATAGTATAGTCGAGTGCTGTGCTCGTCGCGCTGCTATATGATAGCATACGACACGACTCACCTGGTGTTCCTGTGACTGTGATGCCGCGCTCACCGTCGCGGTGGAACCACTGCATGATCATGTCGTAGGAGTCCATGTAGCACTTGCGCACAAAGAAGCTGCCGTCGCGAAAGATCCTCGGCACGTGCGCTGGAAACGGGAGGATGTGCTGGCCCACGAACGTAGTGGCGTCTTGTGTTTCCAACGTCGTGAAGTATGTGGGCGCTGGCGTGGTCGGGCGTCCTCACCTCTTATTTGCTTGTTAGGTTCCAACGTAGTAAAATATGATGGCCCACGACTCGATCGATCGCGATCCCACACTGACCAGAATGATCAATCTATCCCAGCGCGTGCCTTGCCCGCCACGAGCGAAGCGAAGTTGGCGGTGCGAACGCCGCGCAAGATAGCGTGCAGCGCGTAGTTGCCATCAAACACCCAAATGTACTATGATAAGGCCCATTTACTGACCTAAAAGTGAGACCCGACCTGGCTGTGACCTGTATCGGACTACGTAGTAGTAGCACACACACAGAACAACCAATGGGGTCAGCAGTGGAGTGGACGTGAGAAACGGATTTTGGATTTGGATATGGCGACTGAGCTGCCTACTGCAGCTGCGTGATGGACACGAACGCGTTCTGCTCACGCACAAAGCGGCCGTTCACACGGCGGCGCTTGGCGGCACTCGTACGTCGCGTCTCAGACACCAACGGATCAGCAGAGCGTGCAGCTAAGACGCTGACTGGACTGGTTGACGCCACGCTGAGTTTCCGCTTCTCGGTCGTGAGCACAGGCGGACCAACACGCAGGCTCGGCGGACCAACAAGGAACGCCAAGGCGTTGAGGCGCGCACCAGCAGCCACGCGAGGCAACGCCATGGGCCGTTGTCCCTCCATGCGAACCGAAAACGACGGCACAAAGATCCGCGGATCCACAGCCGGAGCCGGTGGGGCTGACGTGGCCACAGGGGACGTGGTCTTGTCTTGTTCCTCTTGCTGTTGTGACTGTTCCAGCTCCGTGAACAGATCGGAGACGTGGTCAACGTCTAGCGACGCGATCCAATCGTCCTGAGCCTGTTCTTCTGCGGCGGCGCTGTGTTCTTCTAGTGCACCGAACAGATCCGAGAGCTCGTCCACATTCTCGGCGTCCTGCGTCGAATCCGAGTCGGACTCGACGTAATCTGTGGCACCGCTCTCAGCTTCTTCTTCATCTTGTTCTTGCAGCTCTGCAAACAGCGCTGCCACTTCATCCACACACAGCGCATGCTGCGCGTCGACCTGCGTAAGCACGGCGTCGTGTTCCAGATCCGAAAAGATCTCGCTGACTTCCTCCACGTTGAACGCGTGCTCTCCTTCCAGCAACACGCTAAAGTCGATCGCGTGGTCGCCCGGCGCGTCGCTCTCAATGCTCGAAAACAGATCATTGAGCTCCTGGACATTGTCGCAGTCTTCTTCTTCTTCTTCTTCTTCACTCTCTCCACTCGTCTTCTTCTCCACTCTCTCTCCTCCTTCTCCTCTCTTCTCTTCCTCAAACGCACTCTTTTTCTTCAACAAACACACTCCCTCACTCCCCAGAGGCGAGGCAAAGAGCGTCGGCGAGCAGAGCAGCGGCTCCGCTCGCGTCAGCTCGCGCTGGAGGCCATGGCCTGCGATTAAGCCATGGCCCCAGCTTGGACTGCGTAGCGACGTGTCATCTTGTGACGTACGCGACGCAGGTGCATCGTAAGCGTGGACTGCCGAGTGCCGGACATGGCTGTAGGGGTTCTTCGGTTCGTAAAGGCCGGAAGGGAACTTGGTCAGAGTCGCGGCGCGGGGGCGGCGCTAGACAATGCGAGAAGAGGCGACGGCCGGCGGCGCGCGACTAGTCCAAAGAGAGCAGTAGAGCGGGCGGGCTGAAGCGTCGAAGGACGGACCTCTTCTGCGGATCGAAGGGCGCGGCGGACGGCGGGCGGAGGGCGACGGAAGAGAGGAGACTTGGGCTCGAGAGTCCAGATTGGGGAATGAGAATGCGGCGAATGGAATGGAGCTGCTCGTGCGGGGATGCAGACGGAGGGGGATGGGCGGAAAAATGTTGTAATGACCTGTGGAAACTAATATCCAGCAGATTCGAGAAATGTCGGTATACGGAGATGACGTTAGATAAGGTCTGCGTAAACGGATACACTACGATACACGATGCTTGGAGAAAGCCAGAGAAAAACGGAAGACCAGCACTCACACAAAGTGCTGTGGTTTTGTATGTTAAATCAGTTGATTGGTGACAATAATGCTGGACGTAAGGTTACATATACTGAAACAAAGGGCTAATGATACAATCATTCCGACGGACACGAAATGTTCGGGTCCGATATGTCGACCCGCGGGTCACTCGTGGGTCAGAGAGCTCAACTCACTGTCAGTGAACCCAATTCATCAATTGCCACACATGCGATGAGAGGCGTTGTGATAAAGCACGACATGGAGACGCCGCTATGGTCTCTCTATCGCCAGGAGAAGGCTACGCGTGTGGACTAAGTAGAGAGGCACAGTACATCGATCGCATTAACACAAGGAGACACAGGGAAGCCAACTACAGGCCCACGAGGAGCCAGACACAAACAAGCCAAAACGAAAACACACAGCGAACCAAAACCACTCAGCTTCAGCTTCAGCGGCTCACTCGGCCACGCCGCCGCCGTGACGGATGCAGCAGCCGCCCTTGCGCGCCGCCCGAAAGCACTCGGGCGCGGCGCAGCGCTTGCCGCCGCCGTGGCTGTAGCAGAGCCCGCCGGCCTGCGCGCTCTTGTCGCACTCCTCGTGCGAGCAGCGCTTGCCGCCGCCGTGGGCGATGCACAGCCCTCCGCCATGGGCACACTTGTCACAGCCTTTGATGTTGCAGGACTGGCGGCCGCCGTGGGCCATGCAGTGTCCTTGGCGCCTGGCGACGCTGCTGCAGCCCGGGCTCTTGCACTTGCTACCGCCGCCGTGGGCCTTGCACAGCCCGCCGCTCTGTGCGACCGTGCGGCAGTCTGGCTGGCGGCACAGCTTGCCTCCGCCGTGGCTGATGCAGAAGCCTCCACTGAGCGCGTACTTGGTGCAGTCTGGGATCCCGCACTGGCGTCGGTGGCTGGCCTTGGAGGCGTTCGTGCGAGGCTTCGTGGGCGAGTCACTACACAGCAGATCCTTCATCAGCAGCTTGCGTCGGCGTGAGCACTTCTTCATGGAGCGGCGCGGCGTCTTCTTAGTGATCAACTTCTTGGACGAGATCACCGTCTCGAGCGAGAACGGAATCATCGAGGCCGCGTCACCAGGCGAGGACATGGCGGCGGCGTACAGCGCCGGTAGCATCGAGCCTTGGGCATCTGCCGTCCACAAGAGCGGCTGGAAGCGCGAGTCAAATGCGCTGGGCATGGTGGGAGACGTGGGCGATGAGATGGTGGTGTGGTCGAAGGACAAGACGATCTTGTGCATGGCCGCGGCCGAGGTCGTGGGGGACATGGTTCGCATGGTAGCGGAGAGGAGGGCAGGGGAGTGGGGACGTAGTCGCTTGGAGGCAAATAGGAGAGTGAGGCGTTGCTGAACGCACGTTCATGAGGCCACGGAGCCACGCCACGCTTCCGCGGCAGAGTATCATCTCTCCTGCCTGAGCGAACGCGACACCCGTGTGAGAGGAGCTCAAGCGTGGGGAGAGAGGCAGCGACGCACGCGAGTGAGCTAGCTTCCGGTATGGCCTGTCGGCTCGTCTATGCGAGGACACGAGCGTCGCGATTGCTGTTGTTGTGTTAGAAGCCGCACGGTCATCTTTGGTGCCAACGTTCCACAGAACTGGCGCGTCAAGTACCCATCCCTGATCCTGCTACGTAGTAAACCTCTATGTTTGGATATAGCTCAGTTAACATAAACTTAGGGGAAATTTCCTTTTCAAAAAAATGGAGTTGCTCATTCGATGCGTTTGCCTTCTATGTTCCAGATTACTTCAATTATGTGGCTCCAAAAACAGATTACTTGGATTATTTGGCTCTAAAAACGGATTTTTCCCTTAAAAATAGTCCAAAACCTACCTCCAAAATCCGATTGTACCGGCTATGTGCAACCGGGAATCGAAGTGGATCCACTTTCGAATGGGATCTCGCGGAAGGCGCTTCCTGTTCAGTCTTCAGACGACGAAATCTCCTCAGTGAGGAGTCCTCACCTACAACGTTAATCGCACTGTAGGTCGGCGGGTTCAGAGCTTCACGGCCGCGCGATCCCCGAGGAATCACGTGGCGTATTGTACTGTAAACACAGCGCCTGAGTGCCACTGGTCTTCAAGTCAGTTCAAAGCAGCATCTCGAATGAAGATTCCACAGCAAGACAGCGTCTCAAGTGCTTATGATGAGTCTCCAGCATCACTGCGAGTCTGCACTGCGCCACGACTGTGCAGTTCGCTGTGTTTCAAGGCTGTTTCTCGCGTCGGGAAAGAGAGACAGACAGCGGCGGCCGCTGTGCTCAGCTGCCGGCGCTGCATGCGAGGCCGTGGCTCATGCGGATGGCATCGCGCTGACTCTCTGAGGCTGTTCTAGATCGCCACGCACGGCGTGAGTCACGCCGACAGGGTCGATTCAACTCGCGCGCCACTCAACGACGGAAGGAACGCGTGTCCGCAACGTCATTCAGAGAGGGGAAATGAGAATAAATTATTTACGAGACGCTAAGGTTCCTGCCCGCTACTGCCTGGGAGGCGGCGGGCTCAGCTGCGAGGCAGCCAGCGGGACAGCATCGACGGAAACTCCTGCCGTTGCTTCTTGCCGTTTGCTCGCGGCTCGGATCTTCCGCCGGACTACGTGGGCTTTCGCTTTGGTTTGGCTTGGGTTGGCTTGGGTTGGTCTCGTGGGTTTCAAAACTGGATCTAAGTATGAAGATTGGGGGGGATCTCAATGGTGTGGGGTGGGGGTGTGAAGGAGGACACGGAGGAGACGGCACAGACTGGCGACGGGTCTCTTAAGCCAGCAGCAGCGTCTGCAAAAAGTCGATGTCGTCCTCTGTCCACAGCTCGCGCTCGGCTCGTGCCGTCAGAATGGGCGCGAAGTTGGCGAACGCGTCCGTCGTCTCCTCCGAGCAGCAAATGTCGAGGAAGGAGTCGGGCGTG
The DNA here is from genome assembly GCA_023337615.1 of Pythium brachiatum. Lineage (NCBI taxonomy): Eukaryota > Oomycota > Peronosporomycetes > Pythiales > Pythiaceae > Pythium > Pythium brachiatum. The sequence goes on along the minus strand of JAADXI010000818.1, from coordinate 4,632 downwards.
AAGTCGTCGATGCCCGTAGGCGTGCCGTCCTGCGGCTTGCCTGGCTCGCGCTTGATCTCCATCTCCTCATCGTCGTCACACTCGTCATCTTCCTCGTCGTCACTGCGGCTGTTGGCAAACGCCGACGGCGCCGAAAACGACAAAATCGGCGACGCGAGGCCCTCGGCACTGGAGAGGAACGCGGCGTTGAAGCTGTTGTGGTCCACCTTGCCTGGGATCTGGATTGGAGGCGCGAGCGACGCCACAGAGGTCGAGGAAGACACGTTGGCACCCAGTGAGCTGAGCGAAGGAAGCTGTGGGTGGTGCGCGTGCGGGGCGTGAGGCGTGTGGGTCGTCGCGAGCTGGATACCCAGCGTCTTCTGCTGCTGGTGCTCGTAGAAAAGCTGTTGTGCGACAGCCATCGAGACCTGCTTCTTCAGCACGGCGCGGCGCTGGGATCGTTCACGGCGGCGGATCGCGTGCACGGTCTGATACTTGCGGTCGCTGCGGCGCTGGATCAGGTTCTGCTTGATGCGGTGCTCCTCACACAGCGAGTGGACCTCTCCGTTGCGCTTGAGCGTGCGCTCGTTGAAGCACTTGCCCGTCTTGTACTGGCACTTGCCGTAGTACGGACGCCCGTCCGCGTCTTGCTGCTGGGACTGGCTGCTGTGGCTCTGGTTGAGGCTGTGCTGCTTGTCAGCCATGGCTGCTTCGAGCTTGACGGAGCTCGCGGCTGGCGTCGAGAGTCGATCAAACGCGCTGTTCATGATGCTGGAGATGAGCTGTGGAGGGTTTGAGACTGCTAGGCTGGTGGGCACGTGGGTTGTGCCGAGGGGATTGCAAACTGATGGGGGGCAGTGGTCTCTGGTCCTGCCACTGTCACATACACGTGCAGTTGCCTTGGGCCACAAAGGCAATAGCTTCTGCTCGACGCACACGCTGAGTTGAGTTGAATTGCTGCGGATGCTGGTCATTCCTGCCAGATGCCGCTTAGTTTAGCTGCCCCGGCGGCTGGCTACTCTCAAGCCGGGTCTGCTGGGTTGCAAACAATAGAACACGCGAACCCGAGCCTCAGTAGCTACCTTCAGCATCGCTCGGCAGCCGCAGCGCTCCGCGGTTCTTCATGACTTGGATCTTTTGGCCAAAGTCTCAGCTAAAAATGAGCGTTTTTGGCTCGGCTTGTGAGGCGCGTCGAAGCTTCGACGCACGAGGCGATGCCCCCGCTATAAATGGCCGGATACAGCGATGTGCAGCGTGCTATAGATAACCGAGGCGGCATATCATAGCAGATCCTTGGTTTCCCTTCCTCGCGCTGGCTCCTTGTGCGTTGAAGATACGCCGGCGCAAAATAGACAAGGGCACTGACTCGACTCGTGCCGTTGGATTTGGATCTGAAAGGCGGATTTGGCCAAACGAGCTGACTAATTGGGACTGGGGTGCGGTATTTCCGGTTTACGGATGCTGCAGCGAAGACTGGGGTCTGCTAGCCGAAAATACGGGCAGATCCCGCGTGGGATATGGGCTGATATGATAGACCACTGCGCTTGGTGATGTTGTCGTTGAAGGCTTCGTTAAACTGCACAGCTCGTCCTCACAACAGTTTGTGGCGTCTGCTACGACCACCAGGCGCTGAAAGTCTCAGCTGGCGGTGGTTCTGCTGGTGCTGGGACAAGCATGGCTACACTTGCTTGATTCATGGAATGCCGCATGGCTTCTCAGGCCAATTGCCAAGTGTCTGCTGCCGGTGGAGCGAATCTTCCGGAAGAGCTGGTTGCAGTGGTCGAGGGGAGATGAACTACCGAAACGGCCGAGGCTTATTGCTCTCGCTGTTGTTGCTAGGCTTGGTCTTCTTCAATCGATCTAATAGCTCATGATGCTTGCTGGCGTCTCGCTCCTGCAGCTGCCGCACGAGTGCGAGTTCTCCGTACAGTTTCTTGGCTTTGATCGACTGCTTCTTGGGTGGCGGTATGAATTCTTCTTGGTCATTCATCTCCTGGTTTCTTGTCTGTATCACACCCTGGTCTTTCTCGCTGCGTTTTTCTCGGATGGAAACATCCAAACGGCTCCACACAGTCTGGGTTTGAGTCCATAGAATGCTTCTCATCTGCTGGATGCCTTCAAGCTGCACGTGCCGTCTTCGTCCTGAACGTTCGAGCGCAATTTCGGTGGTCGACTTCTCCTTCGCATCGCCACGAATGCCATGGGTGGGAGCGTGTTGCCCCTTCCCAAACATGGATTGAGTGGATTGGTTTGCCGGGAAGAGTGAGCAGGGTATCGAGCTCTCCACGCCTTTTGAAGCGAGTTGATGAGCTGCTGACTGGAACAGCGTTACTGGCAGCGTCACCCGATCAAGCTGATGTGTTGCCAGGTCGATCGCAATGATACGATCTTCAGCTGATACATCAGCACCTCCTCCTTCCTCAGACGTCAGACGAGCAAATCGATACTGCAAAGATACAGCACAGTTAGTCATCAGAATCCCATAACTAGCGCATTCGTCTCTGGCCACTCACCTCCACCAGAAATTCGGGTACGATTGCCTGTGGATGCCGCACAACATACTCCTCATCTTCTGGATGATACTGGCTTCCAACGGCAGAATTCGCTGGAAAATCGTTCATTCCTGATGTCACACGCTGGATCTTGCCCATGGCTACACGACACAACGCCAGATATCTCACAGGAGCTCCTCGCATATCCAGATCCTTTGCGACAGAGTCTCGCTGCCCGTTCAGTGTGCTGTATCGACTGAATCGTCGTGGAAACTGCATGGCGCTTGCGTCCATCACCCGTTGCAACGCTACGAAGCGACGCTCTGTACCAGGCGCGTCTCTCTTACCGGCTCTCTCCCCTTGTGTTGCGCATGGACGATTGAATACTTGTTGATCGGCAATGCCCGCGTGCCTCACTAGCTCGTGCTCGTCGCTGTGCATGCCCCACACGACGCAGTGCTCCAGACTCTCAGTCGGCACGCAGCAGAACAGACCTTTCACTTTCAAGTCAGTGCTTGATGACGACGACGATGACGCAGCCGCAGTGCTAGCGTCCACCCATCGCTCGAACGCTCTCAGCAGCGGCTTGTTCTCGATCTTGTACACATCCGTGACGTCCACGCGTGCGCTGTCAACCGCACGAAAGAATCCTTTCTTGATATTCTCAGTCGCGGCCTTGACACAACGCGCGCGCTGGGCATCGCCGTCTTGTAACCGCCACAAGCGGATCTGTCCCGAGGTCTCGCTCTCCAAGTGCACTGCAAACGAGCTGAACGCCACCACGACGAACTGTGAGCGTGAGAGAGTGAGTGAGGGGAGGGATCAAGGACCACGTCCAGACAGAGCAGCGTACGTGAGGTGGTGGCGGCGCTTGGTGGTGCGGGTGAGCTCTTGGCACGACTCGAACTCGCGCTGCTGCCACGCGGCGATCCACGCGCGCTCCTGCTCTAGCAGCGCGTAGTGTTCCATCGCGGCGCGCATCGCGTGCTGCGCGTGGAGCTGCTCAAGTGCATGGTACGCAGCCGTGTACTGCGTGCTGGCAGACGCCAGCGCCGACTTCTGGGCAGTAGCGTCCAGCGTCGCCTGTAGCGATTCTCCTGTGACTGATTGTGTGGAGAGGGCGCCGCGTGCTGCCTCGTGTCGCTCGCGTACAAGCCGCCGCCGTTCCTGAGCACATCACCACGCATCACTATCAAACACGCCGTGTCCCCCACCCGCATCAGTGGATCTAACGCACCCGCACAGCCAGTCGCCCTTGCTTCAGACTCTTTGTCGTGCTCTCCCACGGCGCCATGAGCTGCTGCAGTGTCGGCGGCTCCATCACCAGCGAACGGATGCCGCTCGCCAGTCCGTAGACGGCGCCGTCCGCCGCACACAGCGCCTCCGCACGCGTGCGCACGCAGATCTCGCCGCTGCGAACGCCTCGCTGGACACTCGTAGACGTCGGTGCGTCTGTGGAGGCGGCGCTGGCGCTGCGCGTGGGCTCAGTTGCCGCCGGCATCGCGTCGGTCTCGCGCGCTTCCATTTTCGACGAAGTGCCGCTTCAAATCCGCCATGGATTTGGACGTTAGATACGTTGCACGCCGTTATTTACGGTTGATGCGCAGATATACCGTAACGGAGTAGTTTACCGTAAATACAAGTTGCACGGTAAACAAACAGGAATTTGGGTACTGGAATGACCAAAATTTGGGTTTGAAATACGAACTTCGGAAAAGTATCCAAATCTTAGAGCGAACTTCGACAGGCTCAACGTCATGAGCTCATAACCACGACAGATTCTGATGCATTCACAGAGATAGGAAGCTCACTGTTCGTACTTCTCCAGGTATCACGCGCGTGGCCTGGCGGTTGCCCGGCAGGTAGTCGAACGTCGCGTAGTGGAACGTCACGCAATTGTCCCAGATCGCCACGGCGTTCTTGCTCCAGCGGCAGCGCACCTGGAAGTTCCAGGGAGTACCTCGTAGTAGTATATTGACCTGACTTACTTCTTTATGTAATAATACACTATGCAAGTTTCACGGTCGACGTCTTCCTTGCTCCGAATCTACTCGCGCTTCTCCTCGTGCTCGGCCTTGAGCTCGGCGTCCGTGGCGATCAGCGGCGTCTCGCCCTTGATGGCGTGCTTGTCCAGCTTCGGGATCATTCCCAACTGCATCTG
>JAADXI010000817.1:0-14444 GCA_023337615.1 Pythium brachiatum | reverse complement strand
TGCTTGATCTTCGGAATCGGTGGTAGCATTGGTTCGTCCGTCACCTCTTCCTCGAGTGGCATGTCAATGCCGCCTGGGATATGTAGAGAGCGTATACGAACAATGAACACCGCCGCATGGAGCCGACCATGGCCTCGGTTGCAGGCAGCAATATGCTGATTGGTTTCGCTTTGGTAGGGGGGCGATGTGCATGGTGTCGACGACTTGAATCAGGAACCTGGCATAGCAGTTCGAGTACGCAGCGGATGAAGCGTCGATCGAGTGTGGCAGTCTTGTGACAGCCAGGGAAGCAGCACCGCCGCGTCAAACAGTGTGGCGGTGTTGGTACTGCGGACGAGAGTGCTGCGTATCATACTAGCGTAGGTAGATCATGGCTTGTATGTGAGGTTGGTAGCAACTTATTGCGACTTGACGCACTTACATCGTGTGAGTTCATGTTCCTCCAAGACGCACTTCCGACTGCCAGCGTCACTCGCCATCGTTCTGGAGTGAGTTACTTCACACCCGCATATCGAATGGAGAGTGAGCTCCATTGCATTAGCTGCCTCGACAACTTCCTACTGGCACGGTTCATACTCACATGCATCTCATACTTCCTGCTCTGGAAGTCATTTCATGACAGATTCACATCCCATCCGTGTTCCGGGAGAACGTCCCACTTTACATAGCGCTTATATCAGTGGATAATTTGCCTCTCTGAACGACCATCCCCTTCTCGGATATTGGCACCACTTGTCCATTTCCAGGATATAACACCCCCGATTGTCTTTTCCTCATCTCTCACTCGCACCCATCTCCTGCGTCCGGCCGATGGCGCCAGTGAACATCAGACCACGGTTTCCGCGTTCGCGGTTTGCCTTCCAGACGAATATCATGCAGCGGAGCTGCATTTCACTCGTACGGTTCACACGAAGAGGAGAAAAACGTGAAGCTGAGTACTACGTAGTAGAATACAGTGGTGCAGTCCGAATCCACTGACCGGATTTGGCACCTCTCTTTCTCTCGCACGAGGACATGAACATGCTGTATTAATAGTGGGGAACAACTTGCCGTAGCCAGCAGCCCTTGACTGAGTCACTACTGTAGTAATACTTCAAGTACAACGTGTGACTGAGCCTCAGTCACTGAGGGCCTCTGAGGCGACGGTAGGTGGTCCGTGGAATGCAAATCATTGCACACTTTGTCGGGGCTTACATTCGCTGCCGTATGGAGCCACCGACAGTGGGAGCGATGCCGCTACAGTCAATTTATCTCCTGGCCGGACGTGCAAAGAAATCTCATTCCCACTGGATACAGTAGTATCCGATATGCAATATATCCATCCGTCGATTCGTCCATTCCCACAGATCTGGTGCTCGCCACCGTGAACTCCCTCCAGAGCTCACTTCGACACTTGCCATCTCCACCACAGTATTCACCAGCTCCACCTCAGTCGCCACCCTCCTTCATCATGCGGCTCTCCGTCGTCTCGTTGGCGCTGGCGATCTCTCCGATACTCGCCGAGCCAACCGCAGTTGAGAATGGCCAGCCAATGTCACTGAGTGCACGCAACGCCTCAACCAGTAGCGATCCAAACCGTGAGCTGATCGTGTTCAACGACTGTTTAATGGGCCACAACATCGCACTGACCGGCACGAGTTACACCAACTTCCGCGCCAACCAATCGACCAAGTGCTGCGCCACCTGCCGCAACCTTAGCGGGGTATGCATTGGATACACGTGGACCAACACCAACGGCGGCACGTGCTATCTCTACGACAAGTACAGGTTTGACTTCGGTATTGTGGTCGGTGCCGACACTTGCACGATAGGCGGGTCGTCTTTCGCGTTTGACGACTGTGATATGCCCGGCAACGATCTGAGCAACAAGCGAATGGCGGATTGGTTCGACTGCAAAGACGAGTGTCAGCGCACGCCCAGCTGCAAGGGCGTCACGTGGACGGACTACGAGGGCGGCACGTGTTGGTTGAAGCGCGACGTCCGCACGTGTGTGTACAAGCAGGGCGCGGTGTCAATCGTCGCCCAGAACCAGCTCGCGAGGTACCTAGACGGACTCAACCTGCCCTAATCGTCACGAGTTAGATCCAGATCTGTCGTAACGAGCCGCGTTGTGGAAGCGGCTCAGTGAGTAGGAGAGGACAGGACACCACTGGATTCACGGATCGGTTTTGCGCTACTACTTGGGAAATAGCAAGTCATTTTTAAATATGTATTCAAATACGTTGCCACTTGCAGCGATGACATTCCAAAACGAACGACCTAGCGTATTGTAGGAACAACTTGTCGTAGCTAAGTGCCCTTGGCAAGTGTTGGCTCACAAAATTTGACAAACTGCATCATTTAATGATGCAGTGTGCAGTGTGTGTAGGTTCTGGGCAACCATCGATAGACAGCAGAGCGACTGTTTCCGACGGAATCCCTGTTACAGCAAATTTATCTCAATGGACTGACGTTTTCGTGAGATTTTTTCTGTGAGTTACTCGTGTGTAGCACTGGCCTGGCTCATGCGACAAGCGACAAGAGAGATACGTCAATGCAGTACAGTTGCCGCTCTTCCACTGGACACACAATGAATCCTTCCATTCATTCATCCATCCTCACAGATCCGAGTGGCCCCTTCAGAGCTCACTTCTGCATTCGCCATCTCCGCCTCCGTTCTCGTCACCTCATCCTTACCATGCGTCTCTCCTTCGCCTCATTGGCTCTGGCGATCTCTCCCATACTCGCTGAGTCAACCGAGAATGGCCTGGCAACGTCGCTATCTGCGCTCAACGTGTCAATGGACAGCAGCCCAAGCCGCGAGCTGCTCGCGTTCAGAGACTGTTTGATGGCGCATAACATCAAACTCAAGTTCGGCACGCCACCCTACCAGCAGTTCCGTGCGAACCGTTCGACCAAGTGCTGCCGCACATGCAGCGATACGAGAGACCGGTGCCTGGGGTACACGTGGACCAACGCCAACGGCGGCACGTGTTATCTCTACGACGACTTTACAAACGTCCGAGCCGCTATCGAAGTCGGCGCGGATACGTGTCTGACGATCCCTGGAGACCTCTTCCAGCTCTCCAACTGTGATATGCCCGGCAACGATCTGAGCAACAAGCGGCTTCCACTCGGGGACTGCCCGGCCCAGTGTCACGCCAGTGATGGCTGCAAGGGCTTCACGTGGACGAACTACGAGGGTGGCACGTGCTGGTTCAAGCGCGACATCCGCGAGTGTGTGGTGAAGCAGGGCGCGGTGTCCCGCGTCATGATGAACCAAGTCGCGTCATGGTTCGATGGAGTCGACCTGCCCTAGACACGAGTCCGCCACAAAACCACATCAGATCGAGCGTACAGCGCAGTCCAGACTAGACACTTGTGTACAAACGGGTATTAAGCTGCGGACGGTGGGGGCTCGCCACGTGCCGTCGGGAGATAATTAAATACTCGGCTCTTCTTTCTCTTTCTTGATCCACATGTCCTTGGTATCGTCCACAGGCGCTTCGTCAAAGTCGGCGCGTTTCCGCGTGGCCAACGCACCCTGGATGTCCGCCATTCGTCGTAGCCGCTCCAGCACTTCAGGACACATCCGCAACTGGCACTCGCGCACGAAGATGCCTCGGAACTCGCAGTTGTCCCGTAACAACGCGAGATAGCGACTCGAGTTTCGTCCGTCCGACTGTCGAAAGCACTGCAGCGACGTTCGCAAATCCAACGCCACCGTCACGAGAATATCGTCCAGGATGCGGATGCCGTGCTGCACAACCTTGCTCGACTGGAAGGGATCTTCGTAGGTCAGAGCCGCATGAGCTTCCGCCGTAGTCGTTCTCGAATCAGACGCACCTGGCACACCACACAACGTCGTCCGGTTATTTGGTTGGTCGCGGGATAAAGTGCGGTGTCCTGCTTAGGTCTTCTCACAAAATGGAGCGGCGATGCTCTTTGGGTTTGGGCGAGTGCATGATACTAGATCGGATCGACGGCCTGCGAGATGTGGGAGGCCCCACCGTCAGACGCCGCCCTACTACTACGTCGCCGTTGAGATCCAAGACGCCTGGCCCCGGAGACGCAGCGGCAACGCGAGTGGCTTCAACATCGAACGAGTTGGTCTTCGAATCGCCTGCGGCCAGTGCTGTGGGCGAGATCACATCACTCAGCTCACCGATCAGACTATCAGTGCGGCTGTCGAATCGAAGGTCGCTCTTCGTGCATCGTAGGTCCGCTGCTAAGCCATCGGACGACGCGATTTTGACGCTGAGCCGTCGTGCTGATTGGACTTCCAGCCCCGCCGCACGCAACGCACCGACATCCGGGCTGTCGTGGAGCAGGGAGCTCGCACGAGCCGATCGTTGTTTCGTGAGCTGGCGATTATTTTGGACGCCGTGCAAATGGAGGAAGCCGTTGGGTACAATGATCTGGAGAAATGGTCGGAAGGTGCCGTAGCACTCATCTACTGTGCGGGTCACAAAGTACCGGTCGATAATCGCGCAGGTCTTCTTCCAGCGCCGTCGCGTCAGCGGATCCACCGCGGCCTCCGATGAATCGTACAGTTGCCGCTCCTCGTTCACGATGTCGATCAACGCTTGGCCCCACCGGATCTCCATTGTGCGCGTGTTGCTGGCTAGCGGCATAACCTTGATGCGGTCGGCTGCACTGTCAGCGATTTTGAGCGCGAGGCCAAACGTCGGATGCGCGTGCAGCACTTCCAGCAGACTCTCGGCGCTGAGTGAAAGCAGATCACACGCGCGCATTGTGTTGACGGTAAACGCGCTCACGGAATAGCCCAGCAGACCACTTTCACCAAAGTAATCGCCTTTCACAAACATAGACTGCGCGAACTGAGCGGTGTGCGCTCGGCTCATGGCTTGCAGCGAGCCACGCACAACAAAGTACATGGCCTTGGAGATACTGCCCTCCACGATCACGAGCTCGTTGCGTGGATACCCTTCGAACCGGAGATGCTGGGCGAGTGATTCCATCAGCAGCTCCATGTTGGCGTTTTGCTGTTCGCTGTCCCCCGATCCGCGGCAAATCGGTCGGAAAATCGTGTTAGTGAAGCTTTTGAGTGGCCAGCGCGCGATGTTCAAGATGGATTCGGTGCGGATACTCGTAGGGACCTCTTCAAGGAGCGATTGGTAGTCGACGCCGCGGTGCGAGGACCACAACGACGATAGAAACGCCTGCGTGCGTGCCTTGAGGTCTCCATGGATCTTCCACCGACCCATGTACAGCTCCACCGCGATGTGGTTCTTGCGGTACTCCACTTCGTTGCCGATGTACGAGATAAACAGACTAGCGATCTCACCGATCATAAACGCCATGATGAGCAGCCCCACGAACGACGTCATGATCGCAAACACAAAATGAGCCGTCGATTCGGGAGTGAACGTGCGTCCTTTCTTCACAAACGCCGTCGTCGCGTAGAAAAGGCCACGCAGCAAGCGCAGCATGAGCTGCTTGGTCGGCGGATCGTCCACTTCCGTGATCTTGAGCTCTGCTGACGGCAGCCACGCGTTCCATTCGTCTCCGTACTCGTCGTAGATCGCAATGACAAAATACGCACACGCGCTCCAGTAGATCATGAGGATGTACATCAAGCACGCTGTCCGCAGCCGATGCATTTCGTTTGAAATACTGCGGCGGTTGATCTCATGCAGGTAGTGGATCAGGTTCCGCACCTTGAGACACCGGTTGAGACGGTACCACGGACTGGGCGACATGCTGTAGAGAATGTAGTCGAGCGGGAATGCCGCTAACAGATCCCACCGAAGCCGCTCTTTCTTGTAGGCTTGGCGATGGTCCTGTTCGTACAATTCCATCGAATCGTGGCTGCCCTTCAGTCGCCAGTTGAACCAAATATCCCACAGGAACAGCACTTCGCACACGAGCTCGAGTTCTCGGCCCATGACCGACAACCACGTGTGTCGTTGCAACGAATCAAACGAGATGCGGTACGGTACAAGCACGGAGACGTAGATTGTCGCGAGACAGATGAGCTTGAGCCATGCCAGGTGATACCAGCTCTGAGCGTGAGTACCGTTCGCGAATTCACGCGCCCACTGAGGAACGCGTAGGCCTCGCTTCACAATTTTCACTTTGTCCATGCTGGCTTGAATCAACACACCAGCGTGGCTGGTATGACGCCTTCCAGAGATCGACTTCATACGACGAAACACCAGTAACTCCTCTTCGGTTCGTTCGGCTCGAGCATTGAGCTGATCAACATGCGCGACCATCTTGAGGATCGTGGCGTTCTTCTGCTCTTCGTGCGCGAGTCGGTTTAGCCGCTGCTGTTCCTGGTTGATCGTGACGATGCGCAGCACCTTGGTCTTCCAGGTCGGATACCTTTCAAAGACGAGCTCCAGCGAGTGGCGAGAGAGCCGATAGAGAATGCATGACGTGCTTGCTCGAACGTACGATGTGCGAACACTGTTGACAAAGAGAGCGTTCTCGCCAAAGTAATTGCCTTCCGTGATTTCGTTCAGCTTGGAAAGCTTCGGTATCTGGGCGGTCGTTCGTATTGTCGGCGCCCGGACCATCGAGGGCAATGGCTTGAGTTGAGGCGGCACCATCGTGGACTGAGCGCCGTCTGGATCATCTTCAGGCGTGTGCATGTTGGGAAATCCTGGTACCGACACCTTCCTCTCAATCACTGACGAGTCGCGCATAAACTCTTCGTGCGGGAGCATCGTACACAGCACGCCCGTGAATACAAAGTACATGTCGCTGCCTTCTTCACCAAACCTGTACACGAACTCGTCCTTCACGATGAGAACTTGGCTGAACTGCGACACAAGCATGCGCGTCACGCTGGCCTCCATGCCCGCCAAGAACGTGACCTTGTCGATCATCGGCTGCAAGTGCACCATGCGGATGTCCGTGAGCAGCGATGGCGGCAAACACCGCTCGAGCAAGTGCTCCTGTGTGATGGAGTGGAAGCGCTTGAAGAAGAAATAGTTCTTGAACTTCTCGCCAATCGGCTGCGGGAACTTGAAATGCTTGAGCAAGTGGCGAAGCTGGTTGAGTTTCGCGTAAAACTCTCGGTTCTCGGCGTCCATCAGTTCGATTGTGTCGGAGAAGTTGCCGATCACGTACGCGAACAAAAAGAATCCGCACGTCATCGTCACCACCGAGAAGATACTCTGCGGGACTGTCTTGGGGAGTTCGCCCGTGCTGGAGGCGGACATGAGCCCAAACGACCAGAACAGAGACGCAAAGTACTGCTTGGCTTCACTGGCGTGCTCCAGTGACGTTGGGGGCATCCACTCGTACGAGCCGAAGCCTGATGCGGAGGAGAGGGCAGTATGATCACTGGAGTCCCCGGTAGTCGTCGAATGAAGACCCGACGAGTTGGACGCGAAATCGAACCAGATACTGCCCAGCATATGCGTCAAGAGGAAGGTGTAGTAGACGAGCTTGAAGAGCCGCACCTCCAGCGTGCGTTTCAGGTACTTGTTCTCCAGCGCTGTGAATTGTGTCGGCACTTTCGCGAGTCGAAGCAGCTTGTTGACGTTGAGAATCTCGCTGCGATGTGCAGGTGCCGACCCCCAATTGATCATGAAGAACGGTAGCAGCGCGATCAAATCGACAGCGCAATCGAGCGATCGGAAGTACTTGGTGCGGATTCGCTTTGGGATCATCACCTTGTTTCCAAACTCGTAGTACCCCAAGTGACTGCGGACGTAGAAGTCGACAACGAAGTGAAGCTCGATGACGACTAAAACGCTGTCGGTCATCGTCGCACGGCCTCCCGACACGCCATAGCAAATGTCGAACATGATCACGATCCACTCGATCGTCATCGCGATGAACAGCCAAGTCTCCCAGGCCAGCATCTGCATCGAGTCCGGATCAAATACGTAGTCGTTGTCTCTCCAACACACCAACCAGCGAAGCCACTTGTTGCCGCTGCTGAATGCTTCACCGACAAAACTGCCTACACGAAGAGTGGAAGCCTTCGCAAGTTTCGGATCCAACAGCCGCCTCTCCAGAGCTCTGAAGGAGTCTTCCAACGAGCTGAATACATCCTTCATGGCCTGGATATGCTCTCGCGACACGTACAAGACGACACATCCACTCGTTGCGCTCACTCGCTCCGAGTAGCTCACAGCATTTCCGTCCAACTGAAGCGCCGCGGTCCCGAAGAATCCTCCTTGGTGAATGGTTCGCGGGGCGCCGCCGTTTGTGATGATGCAGATTTCACCTGAGAGCAGGAAGAAGAGCCCGCTTGCGTAGTCGCCTTGGCGATACACGATCTCGCTCTGCCCGTACAATATAAATTTGGCGTTGCCGAGAAAGACACGCTCCAAGGCTTCGAGCACTGGACGCACTCCGTTCAAAAGCGCCAGCGTCTGTAGTGCAGCGTGGCAAATGCTCTGCAGGATCTCGAGCTTGATTCTCTCCGGTAGCTCCTCGAGCAGCTCATTAATTACAGCGCCACGATGCGAAGACCACCAAAAATCGAGAAACGCGTTTACTCGCTTGTGAATCACGAGCGGCGCATTTTGACGCCGCAAGAACAACTGGATGTGAGATCTTGTCGCGAAAAACTCCTTCTGATCAACCGCCGACGCCGTGAAACGCTTTTGTACATTGTCGACCACGATCGCTGTGATGAAAAATCCGCTGAGCATGAAGATGAGCGCAACGCCAAATTGTGTGTCGCTTGCTGGCTCAATTGTGAGACCCAGAGCTGCGAGGACATTCGTAGCGTAGTACAACGACCTGAAGTACTGCTTGGTCCCGATCGTGGTCACAATTAGGTCCGACTGGCTGTAGAGATGACCTTGCTGATCGATGTAGTATGTGCTGTTATATGCCGCGAGGTAGACATCATCCGAAGGAATCCATGACTTGTGGGCAGGGCTGTAGCCTTCGAGGTAGGTGATGCTGAAGTACAGGCACGCGACGATGTGGTAAAGCACGATCAGCAGCACGCCAAAAAGTAGAAGCCGCTGCCGACTGGTAAGCTTGGTGAAGGCGTCAAGTTCTTGGAAGTGGCTGCTGAGTCGGAAGACGCGAAGCAGCCGTGGTACGCGAGGTATTGCATGGTGAGCCGTCATCGCGAAGAACCAGTACGGGAACACGCAGAGCACATCGACGAATAACCAGCCTTTGATATATCGCTCGGCTGTCCGAGTCGTGTCCCAGATCTTCTCGGAGTCCTGGACGAACGACAGATTGAGGTTGATGAAGATGTCGGACCACAACAGGAGATCGGTGATGGTGTTCAGCGCAACGATGTACCACGTGCTATCACGCAATGCGATGAACGCAGTCTGCAGCGGGATCAGGAACCAGTTGTAGATGAGGATGGCTTGCAGAAGAGCGAGCCACCACATGCGACGAATCGTGGAGTGGTCGATCGCAGTATTCAGCAGTGCACGAGACCACCAGTACCGCTTGCGGATTCGCGTTGCACTCCAGCCAACCTGGCTGTAAATCTCACTCAGCGCTTTCGTTACTTTTGATGACGAGCTGCGACGTCGGTCCACTGGTGCGATAGCGCTCGCGTGCTCGGCCGACTGCGTCTCGGATGGGACGCCAACACTTCCTTCCCCTTTGCTCTTCGACAAGTCCAGACTGCCGGGTTGAGAATCATCGGCCTCAGCTCTCGCTGGAGATACTTCAGACGGCTTCTCCCTGAGTTTTCGGAGAGCGGCTTTAGCGAGCTGCAGCATCGGAGATGACGACGTTTTCGGTTTAGCAGGCGCCGCCGTCGCAATTGCATTCTCCCTAATGCTGCGATCCTCCGCCGAGGGCGCCACTTTACCCCCGTCCTTCTTCGTGTGTTTCCGGATTAGCTTCGCAAACACCGCAGGCTTATTAGCCTCGTTCGTCGGCTCACTCGCAATCATTTTCTCATCTGGAATGATCAGCGCTTCCCCCGACGCACGACCGAAAAGCACACGAGCCATCTCTTCAACACGCTTGGGTATCAGCGTTGCGTATTCAGGGTATCCTTCCAAGAGCCGTTCGACGTGGAACCGCACGAGCTTGTACAGCGTACAATACGTCGACGTCATGACTGTAGCGTACCGCGGCCGCCTCAGGAACAGTGCCATCTCTCCAAAGAACGCTCCTTTCCGTAATTCTCGAATCTTGATGCCACGAACCATCACATGGAGCACTCCGGAATTCACGATATACATCGCATCGCCCTCGTCGCCGGCGCTGAAGACAAGCATATTCGCTGGGAGCGAGATCATCTCGAGCAGACTCGTGATCGCGATGATGAACTGGTGGTTGCACTCGCGGAAAAACAGGATATTGCCGATCATTTCCTTGAGCAATTCGACCTGGATGTCTTTGGAAATCGATGGACACAGCAAACGCATCGCATCACGGTCGTTCGACTCGCTCTGGGTGTAGTACCGCGTCAAATACTCAATGGCTTGGACTTGGAGTGCGTCGGGCACTTGGTGGAACGAGAGTAAGTGCTTGAGCTGGTTTATCCGCGCCTCAGCAGCCGCCAGATGCCCGCTTTCACACTTGGAGATCATGAAAAAGGTCGCGCACAGATACGTAAACAGCGAAAACCCACAGAGCGCGACGAAGATCGTGAACAGGAACTCGATGATCGTCGTGGGCAGCTCGCCTTCAAAGAGCCCCGTGAGCAAACCGAATGCCCAGAACAGCGACCTCAGATACGGTGAGAGGTGGTGCTCGCCGTCAACAGCGGCTTCCTCTACGTGCGGGAGCCAGTGGTTGTTGTGGTGGTCGTCGTAACCGAACATGAAGCGGAAGCACGCGACGTAGTGCGACAGCAGCAGCGTCACCAGCAGCACCTTGAACATCTTGAGCACGACAAAGTGCCGCGCGTACATGTCGTCCAGCATCGCCACGTACTTGGGCAGGCGCCAGATGCGCAGCAGCTTGTGGAACTCGAGGAAGATCAGCGTCGCGCCTAGTGAGTGCGGCATCGCCGGATACACAAACAGCGACAGCGGCGGCAGCGCGAGCACGTCCAGTAGAAACCGCGCGGACGTGACATACTTGACGCGCGCTTTGCTGGCGTCGAGCATCACGTTACCGTCTTCGTAGTAGCCTGTGTTGAGTTCCACGTAAATGTCCATGCAAAACAATAGCTCGCAGAAATAGATGCCGAGGAACTCGGGGATGAGCCACTGGCCGTGGCTGCGGCGGAACACCGCGACGAACGGCAGCATCGCGATCTCGTAGATGAGACAGGCGAGCAGCGCCTGGTGCCAGAGCTGGATCGCGCGCGAGTTCGGGTCAAATGCACTGCGCACTTCCGAGAGAAACACTTCGACGGAGCTGGAGCGCGCGCGGACCGACTCGCGCAGACTCGCGCGCACGCTGTTGCGCTTCATGACGTTCGTCGTCGACGTGGACCGCACCAGCGGCGAGGGCTGTGGTGTCGTTGGTGTCGTGGCTGCTGCATCGCTCGCTGGTGTTGAGGGTGTAGCTGCTGCTGAAGCTGTCGCTGTGTTGGGAGAAGGCGGATCCGCGGGCGATGGTGCGACGGCATTAAGAGGTGCGCGCATCTCTCGCTTTGCCTGCCGCGCACGTGGGCAGCACGGTTGCTCAGTGCATACAGCGAGACACGAGGATGGTGTTACGAAGCCAGCGCGGTGAGGGCATACGCGAGTCTCCGCCTTATGCGTCGGTTAGCGCGGCAATTTCTGGGCTTCGATCGGTCGATCGTTTCAGCCAACTGGAGACGGGAATACCACGCCGGAAATAGCACTAACGGAGCAGCTGACGAAGCGTGACGGAGACCATTGATCTTTAGTTGAGCATACTCATCTGCTTACGCGTTGCACGCGCCTCTCTCCGTCCATAAAGCGCATCGCACGCCACGCCCCGTGCGACTTCCGACGCCGCCATTTCTAATCACGCCCTGTTGGCTTGGGATTCTCCACGAGATCAACCGTGTTTGGGAATTAGTGCATTCAAAAGCACCGTGTAATCGTGCTGATGGACTCGAGAGTGATTGTCACCTCAGCTCCTGGTGCTCTGAAAACGCATACTGTCTTTTCTCGAGCTTCAACTGATTCATAGTCAGCGTTTGACTACATTACACCTGTATAAATCGGTATCTGTTTGAATCACGTATCCCGTTGAAATAGATCTATAATTGATATCATCGGAGGGAGGTTTAGTTGCGTGCACCTCTGGCACCTGATCTTCCTCTGGGTCCTTCCGCGTGGACCGACTGCGCGAATCCCATACAACCGCACAGACACACTCGACCTCCTCCTCCGCGGACATTCGCCGTCGTCTCGCGATCGCTGGGCCGCCTCCACGCCGCTGTATCTCCGCACCCGTCGCGCTACACCACACCAGAGTGTCTCCACGCGAAAGCGCGTCGTTTGTTGCGTCGAAATCCGCTTCATAATCGCTCCACAATGGCCGACGACGACCGCCGAAGTCCCCCGCGCAAACGCGCGCGTTTCAACCCTGAGCCGTCGCCGCCTCCGCCTCCACAGCGTCAAGAAGACGGCGAAGATGCGCATGGAGACGCCCGCGCGTCGTCTGCGGTTCCTGCGGCGCCCGTGTTCTCGCTGGGCGACCCCGACCGCGCGTCGCTGTTTTTCCGCACGTTCCTCTCGCGCATGGCGACGCCGCTGCTTCAGTACGCACCGTGTGCCGCCTCTGTGCTCTCTAGTACGGCGGTGGGCTCTGCTTCAGACGCCCAGGCGTCTTCTGATGCGGTTCGCGACGTCGCGCGTGCTGTGGTCGCTACAGTGGACGGCGCGCCGCTGAGGGCACGAGAAGAAGAAGCCACGTCGTCGCTGCTGGCGCTGGAACGCACGCCGCAATACGTGCCTGACCGCCACCACAGACAGATTGCAACAGGAACTCCTCAAGTGCCCACGGCCCAGAACGGAGACGAAGACGTCGTGATGGCGGAAGCAGAGGACGTCGCCGACCACCGAAGCGAAGCCGCGGCCACAGAAGACGCCAACACGGACGACGAGGACCTGCAGCAGCTCAGTATGGTGATGGGCGACGGCCAGTTGATGTCTGGGAACGAAGCGCTGCTGACAGCTCAAGGCTATTTGCCGCAAGAGGTGAGTTATGACGAGGTCCAGCACGTGGTTTTCCACCACGTGAGAGAGCAGAAGCCACTGTTCGTGGACAAACTCTTCAGGCTGATCAAGAAAACGCCCAATGGAGATGATACGATCGCGCAGCTCGTCAAGGCCGAGGACGAGTCGGGACTCACGCTGCTCATGATCAGCGTGCGCAACGAAATGCTGACGCTTTGTGAGCTGCTTGTGGCTGAAGGCGCTGACGTGAACCAGCAAAATGTACGAGGAAGAAGCAGTATTGGTGGATGGCAAGGATGGTAGCTCACTCGATGATTTTGTGTTATGTGTGTCTGCTACAGGAAAAGCGTCCGATGGCGTTGCTGCTTGCTGCGCAGAAGGGCCACGCCGGCTCCACGCGGTTCCTGCTCGAGCACGGTGCAAGCGCGGAATCGAAGAACTTGGCACTCATCCCCGCCGCCCATTTCGGCCACTTGGAGGTCGTTCGAGTGCTTCTCGAGTTTGGTGCTGATCAGAACTACTCCAACCGCAAAGGCACGACGCCACTCATGCGCGCAGCACAGGAAGGTCGGGACGAAGTGGTCCAGTTCCTGATTGACAAGCAGGCAGTGGCGTACGCGGCCAACAACGAAGGCATGACGGCGCTGATGCTTGCATCGCAACGAGGCCACGCGAACATCGCGACCATTCTCATCAAGGCCGGGTCGGACGTGAACACGCAGACGCGACAGGGTAGCACTGCGCTACTACTGGCTGCCAAGCGTGGGCACACGGCTGCAGTCGAGGCGCTGTTGGCAGCGGAAGCAGACATCTTCCTCAAAGATGACCGCCAGAAGACGGCCGCGGAGACCGCGCATCGCCGTGGCCATGTGGATTTGTTCCTGAAGATCACTGTCTCGGTACGTCAGTCGCCCGGGTTGCCGTCGAGAAAGGTTGCTAGATATGCTAACG
Organism: Pythium brachiatum; assembly: GCA_023337615.1. NCBI lineage: Eukaryota > Oomycota > Peronosporomycetes > Pythiales > Pythiaceae > Pythium > Pythium brachiatum. The sequence goes on along the minus strand of JAADXI010000817.1, from coordinate 495 downwards.
TGCTGTTTGAATTATGTAGAACCAGATGCGTCTGATTCGAGAACGACTACGACGGGAGCGGTACGCGGAGCTCATGCGGCTCTCGCATCTGTACGTCCTATCGAGAGCCACGCTTGTCCCGTCCTTCAAGTCAAGCGAACGCCAGCGACTGAACTGTCTATTGGATCGAACAATGAAGCTGCCACGGCCGCTGCTGCAGAACATCGCGCTTTACCTGCCGCTCTGCAACGTCTGGGACCGCCATCTTCGCTACCTGACCTACGAAGCTCCCTTCCAGCCGAGCAAAGTTGTGCAGCACGGCATTCGCATTCTGGACGACATTCTCGTGACTGTGGCGTTGGATCTGCGGTCGTCATTGCAGTGCTTTCGACAGTTGGATGCACGGAACTCGAGTCGCCATCTCGCGTTGTTACGGGACAACTGCGAGTTCCGAGGCATCTTCGTGCGCGAGTGCCAGTTGCGGATGTGTCCTGAAGTGCTGGAGCGGCTACGACG
>JAADXI010000816.1:0-14445 GCA_023337615.1 Pythium brachiatum | reverse complement strand
GTATCATACAGTGCCCGTGTTGGCTCTGTTGTTGCCGCAACCGTGTCCGCAACCTAAAAACCGGATATATTTCGGATATAATCTTAGTTTTGGGACTTGTGCGCCGAGTGTCTTGCACGGCAAGCGCCAAGTTGGATGGGTGCTTCGAACTGTAGAGCCCATGGACTCTGTCTTCACTGTAGACTACCAAATGCGTCATCACACTCGTTACCCCGTCATGGTCTACGTGCGGCCAAGACGCCATTTCACTGGTGAAGCCTGAGCTAGTGCCGCAGAGTATTTTCCGGCGTGAGTTCGGCGACAACTTGTCGCCGACAAGTCGATTGTCCTTCTATACGTCAATGATTTCATAGCTAAATAACCGTGATTCTGTGGACCTGTTAGTCCTCTCTCTTTGTTTGCGAGCCCACCTCGGAGTGTCCTTCGCTGGGCTTAGGCCGCCCAGCCATACTCATTCTCATGCCACTACGCGTTCAGACCTTTTGCTGCTTTCATACTCGATCTCTAGGCTGGTCGTGGAATCCAAATCTTTGGCCGCTTTTCATTTGCTGCTGGGGACTGGAGTAGCACACGCCGCAGCACAAGCCGCTTGTCTACAATCGACGTCGCGTAGCTCGCATTGCTTCCATCCGGGGGTATCGTGGTCAGAGCCTCATCTGAAAACGAGTGGGCCGTTTGGCACTCGCACTCAAGAGGATCCCGCCTAAAAACTCATCGTCATCCCCCTCGGTTTGACTGGCAAATTATGGATTTTGGGGTCGTTCCTTCGAATCCATCAGAAATTTTTGGGCCTGTGAAGCACAACATTTCCAAACGGAGATGGCGGTGATTGCCGACGGGTGCATATCAGCTTCAGTTCACCTCCGGCTCTTTTGTCGCCTTCCTCGGAGAGTTTTTTTGTACTGTACTCAGGCGGAATCCTGCAGAGATCCTCGTGCAGTGACACCCCGGAAAAGCCAGTGAACGCGCTATTGCAATTCACACTTTGAGGAGATCCTCTCGTCTTGGCGTCTCCCACTTTCAAAATCGCTGCCTTGTGATCACCATACCATGACTTCTGCCTACGGGACGTTCTCCTCGGCGTCCTCTGCGAAGCCTCCGCCGGATCATCCGCTGCTCCAAGCCTCGTGGCTCTCACGGTTGCTACTCCACTGGGTCTCTCCATTGATCGCCCTCGGCAATGAACGCCATCTCACGGAGCAAGACATGTGGCCGCTGCAGCCGGAGCTGCGATCGCGGACGGTCGCGGAGACCTTCAGTGCTGCGTACGCTGCCAGCCACTCGCTGTCCAAGGCCTTCCTCCATTCGTTCCGCAGCCGCGTGGTGCTCACGGGTATCGCTCTCTCAGTGGTGACGCTGTGTAGTCTGATCGGTCCCGTCGTGCTCAACCGCGTCGTGTCTGCTCTGACTTCGAACTCCTACGACGCCAACAACTTGGCCATTTGGATCCTCATTTTGTTCGCGTCTCAATCGCTTCAAGCGGTCGTGGACAACTACGCCTGCTTCGACTTGGAGCTCATGGCGATCCAATTCACAGGTGCCATCAAGCACGCGCTGTACCGCAAGTCACTGCTTTTGAACGCCGAGGCTCGTCGCCAGAAATCGGTCGGAGAGATCACCAGCCACTACACGATGGACTGCGATACGCTCGCCCGGATGGTCTCGCAATTCCACTGGCTATGGCTGCTGCCGCTGCAGATCCTCGTGGTCTGCGGCATGCTCTACTGGCTCTTGGGCGTCGCATCACTCGCTGGCATTGCGACCGTCGCGCTCATCATGCGCTGCAACGACTGGCTGTCGTTTGCCATCTTCATGCAGCATCGCCACTACGCCAAGGCCAAAGACGAACGCATGAAGCGCGTCACTGAGACCTTCCGGTCGATTGGCATGGTCAAGTTCAACGCCTGGGAGGACACCATGGCCGCTCGTATCAGCGACGCACGAAACGTCGAAGTCGACAGCGCGATGAAGTACTTCAAGCTGGAGGCTGTGCGGGTGGTCATCAGCATGGGCATGCCCGTGTTCATCAGCGTGGCCACATTCGCTGTCTACGCTGGGCTGCTCCACCACGAACTCTCGCCAGCGTTGGTTTTCACGAGTCTGTCACTGTTTCAGCTGATCCAGCAACCGCTCAACCAACTCGCTGGCATCCTCGCGACACTGACACGCGCTCAGGTCTCAGCGGGTCGCATCGAGGAGTTCTTGGCTCTGCCAGAACTCGATCTGATGGGAAAATCCGATCGCACCACAGCTCTGGGAATGGACTCCGACCTTGCCATCAACGTTGTGGGTGGCAAGTTCACGTGGGACAGCACGACGCTGGAGTCGGGGTCGTCGACGCCGCTGCAGTGCGTCAATCTCGAAGTCCACAAGGGAGATCTGGTCGTTCTCCACGGGCCTGTGGGCTCTGGTAAGTCCTCGCTGTGCTCTGCGATCCTCGGTGAAATGGAGAAGCTGCACGGCAGCGTAGGTGTAAATGGCTCGATCGCATACTGCTCGCAGGAGCCATGGATCCAGAACCTCACGCTTCGTGACAACATCCTCTTCGGCCTCGCCATGGACAACGACCGATACGCTGCCGTGCTGGACGCCTGTGCGCTCACTCACGACTTGGACTCCCTGCCGTCTGGAGATCTGACAGAGATCGGAGAGCGGGGTGTGAATCTGTCGGGAGGTCAGAAAGCTCGTGTCGCGTTGGCGCGAGCGTGCTACACCAACGCCGACATTTACATCCTAGATGCCCCTCTCGCGACCGTCGATGCGATCGTCCAGAACGAGATCTTTAACAAGTGCGTGCTCGGCTTGCTACGCCACAAGACTGTGCTGCTGGTCACGCATTCTCCGGAGATCATCGCTTCCAAGTACGTCACCACCGCCATCACGGTCTCACCTAACGGCTCCATCGTCGAGACTGCGTCACGCCATTCGCCACGGCCGGTTCGTGGAGTTGATTCGTCCATTCCTCCACTGCCGCGAGCTGGAGTGCGCTCGACCGCTCTGCTTCTTCCAGCTGAGACCACTCACACGCTGGTCTCAGAGCAGCCAGAGTTGTCGCCAAAGCTAGAAGCGAAGCTGGACTCTCACCGCATTGTCCATGCTGAAAAGACAGAGCAAGGCCGCGTCCGTGGTCACGTGTTGAAGACGTACTACACTGCCTGCGGTGGGTTTGCTGTCGTGGCTGCTGTTCTCTTCACCCAGGGCCTACTGCAAGGCTTGCAGTTCTTGAGCTCATACTGGCTCGGTGTCTGGTCCACTCGCGCCTCCGAGAACATCTCAACGTCTATTGGACTTGGTATTTTCGTGGCCTTGGCAGTGCTGTCGTCCATCACGGTGTTCGTTCACACACTGGTGGTGTTCTGGCTCGGCCTTCGTGCCGGCCGCACGCTGTTTGACTCCATGACCCACGCATTGTTGTACGCACCCATGGGCTTCTTCGACGCCACGCCCATCGGCCGTCTTCTAGGCCGCTACTCGGAGGACGTGGGCACCGTCGACCGCATGCTTCCCATGATATTTAGCTTCTTTCTCGAGAGCTTGTTCTTCGTGAGCTCCAGTCTGCTCATCGACGCCGTGATCATCCAGTGGAAGGGTATTTTGCTGCTGCCGCTCGTGGTTTTGTACGTGCGTCTCGCTTCGGTCTACATCGCTCCGGCACGCGAGGTCGAACGCTGGCGCAAGACCACGTGGTCGCCGATCCTCAGTCACTTGGCTGCGTCCGTCGATGGAGCGGCGGTGGTGCGTGCGTTTGGCGGCTCCCACGTGCAGCACTTCCAGGACACGAACGACCTCAAGCTGGATACTTTTACTCGTGCCAAGTTCGTGAACCTGGCTTTCTCTCGTTGGTTTGTACTGCGCACGCAACTCGTGGGCTGCGGCGTCGTGCTCATTGTCACCATGTCGCTTGTGCTTCTCCACGACACGCTCGGGCCCGTGATGGTCGGTTTGGCGTTCACGTACGCGCTGCCAATCTCACAGAGTCTGGAAAACGTCGTGCAGCTGTGGTCGGGTGTGGAGACGCGTCTCGTGAGTCCCGAGCGTATCCAAGAGTACACTGCGATCAACCAGGAGAAACCCCACTCAATTCCCACTGCTGACGAGAAGCTGCCGCCAAACTGGCCTGCGAATGGAGTGGTCGAGCTCAAGAATGTCGGCTTCCGATACAACACCAGCGCACAGAATGACTTGGTGCTTCGAAACATTAGCTTCCACATCTGCAGCGGTGAGAAGATCGGCATCGTGGGCCGCACTGGAGCTGGCAAGTCCTCGCTGACAATGGCACTGTTCCGTATCAACGAACTGGCGACTGGAAGTATCCACATCGACGGCGTGGACATCAGCAGTATCGGCTTGAAGACGCTGCGTGAGAAGATCTCGATCATCCCTCAGAACCCCGTGCTCTTCAACGGGCCTCTCCGCGCTTCGTTCGATCCGTTCAGTGAGTTTTCCGACGACGATTTGTGGCGAGCGATTGAACGCGTGGGGCTCATGGAACGCATCCGCAGCGAGGACAAGAAGCTCGAGTGCGTCGTGGACGATAAGGCGGAGAACTTCAGCGTCGGCGAGCGGCAGATGCTGTGTATGGCGCGCGCGCTACTTCGCCAGTCGCGCATCGTGATCTTCGACGAAGCCACGGCGTCAATCGACCATGAGACGGACCGCAAGCTTCAGCTCGTGATCCGCGAGGCGTTTGCCGAGTCGACAGTTCTCACGATCGCGCATCGATTGGTCACGGTCTTGGACTCGGACAGGATCCTCGCCATGGACGCCGGACAAGTCGTGGAGTTTGCGCCACCGGCCGTCCTCGTCAGCAAAGGCAGGGGTCATTTCTATGAGCTGATGCAGGAGGTGGGCTGTCTCGAGAAGGTCTCTGCTGCACACAAGTAAATTCGCATTGATTGGTAGCAGGGGGAATGCACAAAAGGTTTACCGTGTTATAGCTTCTCGACTTGGTCTTGACTCAGTCCTTCATAGCACGTCAGTCCAGCGGCGTTCTGGATCGTGTCGATCGCCCCCTTGGCTCTGATGTAGTCAGTCAACTCCGTGTGCTTGTACTCGATGAGGTAGTGCAATGCAGTGTTGCCGTTGAGATTCTGGGCGGCAGCAGCGCGTTAGAAAACTCGAGATCTCGCAAAGCACCAAGCCAAAACGCACCTGCAAGTTCATGTCAGCATGGCGTCGCATGAGAAACTTGGCGATCTTCTTGTTTCCCTGCTGGCACACGAGGATGAACAGCGAGTTGCCGTGGTTGTCGCGGGCGTTGATCTCGCAACCGCTGTCCAGCGCGTCTTCCAACTGCAGTACACGTACACAGAAATTAGAGTTCAGGCTGTAGCAAATCCTACCATCAGACATGACTGACCCCTTGGAGATTGTTGTTGCGAGCACACAGAATCGCCTTGGCGACGAGTTGCTCCATTGTCATGTCGCGCTCTGCGGGATCTCTCTCGAACAGAGCGTCCTTTGCAGCTTGGGCAGCGGAGACACTCTTTGCAGGCCTGCCTGGACCTGCCGGAACACCAGTCTTTATCTCGCTTTCTGGAGGATGCGTTGCCAGATACTCTGCCCACTGGAGCTTTTTCTCTTGCAGATCGGCATTCGCCTTGGGGATCAGCAGCGCACGTAGTTCGGGAATAAAGTCCGGAGGCTCGTATGGACTTGCTTCTCGTGGATCGATCATTCCCACTGGCGTCGAGTGGTTCGGTTGGTTGATAAATGGTGATCGAGGGCCCTCAGTATGCGTTGAGTACACGCTTCGCGCAAAGTTCCTGGGCAGTTTTGATACTTTCAGTCGTTTCCAGCCTTCGCCAGGCTTGGCAGGCGTGGTCTTCGTGGCCATTGCTGGTAACTGCAGCTTGGCCATCTTCGTGGCCATCAAAGATGCCTTCGACCGGTCTTGCTCTTCTGTCAGCATGATCATGTGATCTCGAAGGTCCAGTTGGTCAGCACTGAGGTCATCGTCGTGGTCGTCGTCACCGTATGCATTCGTCGACCGCCGTCGCTGCTTTTTCGTTGCCTTTTCGTCGCCTTCATCACTCTCAAGCCCCAACTTTGCCTTCAACACACGTAGAAATTGCTCGTCTGCAAGGAGCGCGTTCGCCATTTGAGCGATCGCCTCCCGTGTTTTCTTCTCTTCGTCGCTCAGTCCTCGGTATTCATCATCCTCGTTCGAGTCCTCGCTGCCTGTGGATGCCGACGACGCATTCGAGGCGTCACTTCGACTTGTGAGACCCTCATTTTCGTCACCGTCCTCTGCGGGCCACACGATCGGTTTCTCCCATGTGAACCGGTGGCTTGCTGGAAGCGCCTCGTTCAGAGCGTAATAAAACACGACGTGGCTCTGGTCATCGGTGATTTCGCGTCGTTGCCAGCCGACCTGTTCATCAGTAGCCACTGAGGCCTGCAGTCGTTCGTCCCATTCTTGTAGAGCAGCTTCGTTGATCTTGTCGGTGTTGAAGCGATCAGAGGCACGCGCAGCCTTTGCACCGAGCTCTTGCTCTATTCGTTTTTGTTCCTGGCGTTTTGCCTCCAGCTGAAGCCTTCCCAACTCGATTTTCTTTTCGATCTCCATGAGCTTCTCTTCGTATTCCTTCTTCCTTCGTTGCTCCTCCAGCATCGCCAAATACTCCGACAATTTCGCTGCGGAGACGTCACGCATGACTTCATGTGTCATCGACACAATGAACCAGAGTGCTCCATTGGATCCACAAGTCAAGTGGTTCTCGATAATATACACGTAGTCCTTCTCGAGGCGTGGGCGATTGAGATGGTGCCGCGTGATATCCACAGAGTGCCACGTAAACCGGCCTCCGACACCCGCTGCGTTGGGCTGTGCGACTTGAACACTGCATTGCTGTGGATCCAGGTCGTAATTGGGTCGTAGCGGGTCACCGCGGCCTGGTGTACACAGCCACCACTGGCGAAACTGATCACGGTCGAGGAATTCGGTCCAGAAGCGGCAATGCCCATACGGCTCGTCCAGCTCGAGTACAAAATCTTCATCATGGGACATGGAGTTCAGCAGCATGATCGTACCTGGTAGCAGCGTGTCGATACGAGTCTGCAGTTTCATGGAGAGAAGAGAGCTCCTGCACGGCGAGATATCTTGCGGTGGTAGTAGTACGGGTATTGGCGCTTCGTAGAACTGCGGTGGCGGTGTCTTGGAGCCCATGTGCCATGCAAACCACAGCGGAGACAACTGCGGGGCGTCCAGAGCCAGCAGTAATGAAACCAGGATCGCATTCGTCGACGAGAGCGTCTTGGATCTGGCAAACATTGCCACAGCTTTCGTGTACTCGATCTCCGGGTCGTCGTACGGGTACTCCCACCACAGCACTCGCTGTTTTCCAACAATGGCGACGCCAGGTACTCGCGTTAACGAGCTGCTATCAACTGGATCCTTGGCATTCCACTGGCCACAGACAATCAGCGTGAGAGGTGCGACTTTCAACGGAAGTTCGTGAGGCCGCCGGCGACGTCGAGATGTTGATGTCCCAGCGCTTTGTGCTGCTGCTGATGGAGTAGTAGCCGTCCGCGTTGAGGCTTGTCTTTGGAGTGAGAAGGATGACATGGACGGATCGAGATCAGGAAAAACAGCGTTTTGGAGCGCTCGCGTTGTCGAAATCGACTGGATCTGGCAGTACCCATCTCGAATCGCCGACTCATCGCGTCGGTCTTTCAGTGCATTCTCTTCTGCTGCGTCGTGTCCACGTTGATCGTCTTCTAATCCTTCCTCCTCCTCTCCGTCGTAGGTCACCAGCTCAAGCAGACCACCTCCGTCTCCGTCTCCTCGCTCAGGATGGCGTGCTCGCATCCTCGCAACCTTCCGCTGACGTTGTCGTTGTGCGTTGACTAGCCGTCCGTTGAAATGGTCGAGATTTGTGAGCCAAATGTGGTTCACGTCAAAGATAAACGCCTTGGTCTGGTTGCGACGCCGTGTTTCCGCCTGTGTCTTGAGGTTCTCGAGCTCAATTTGTGTGTAGTACTTGTCACAAATGGGATGCCGTGTCACAATCGGGATCACCGCGACTTCACTGAGGTCTCCCAGTCGTTCGCGTTCTGCCTCAGCCTCTTTCAGTCGACAGAACGCCTGCCAGAGCCTCTCGCGGTCGTATTCTGACCGGAATTTCACGTACAGATCATCTGACAGCCAGCTCGTCGGGCCCTGGAGCTCCATTTGCCTCAGCATCTGTGCTTCGTCACTCAGCCCACTGAGAACATTGTTGTTGTTCGACGGCATGACCCTGGCGTGGTGTTCGCAGCCTGTGACCTTGTTCGGCGACGCCCAGCACGCGTTACACATCCGCTTTTCTACAGCGTGGTCTGGACGTCGTGTAGGCGACGCATTCTCCCGCATCCCCAGTTTCTTGAGCAGCAGATTCACATTATCCACTTCGTGAATGGCTTTCTTAATCGCTTGGACAGACTGCGCTGACGACGGCGAGGCGCCAAAGCCCTGCGGGATGCTGTCGGACTTGGACTTGGCCATAGACTTGTACAGCGGCGAGCTCATGATCTTGTCGGCCGTGCGTTTATCTCGATTAGCTTTGCGTGCCGCCTCCACCGCCGGGTCTTTCGCCTGCTGTTGGGCTTGAGTAGAAGACCGTTTCCCATCGATCGCTGGCAAATACGGCGGCACGGACATCGCGTTCCTGCTCACTTCACCTGGTGCTGGCTGCTGTATTCTCGGTAAGTAGGTGCCACCAGCAGCGTCTTCTCCTTCGTGCTCGCTTCGGTGGCTGGGTGACTTCAATGGCGATCCTGGGAATGCTGGCGTCGCTGGCGCTTGGACGATCAGCGCGCCGCCTGGGCTGTACGTCGCCTTGAGCTCCTCGCGAGAGACGCTCTTGCTGGGGCTTGTATTTCCATTAGAGCTTGTAGCGGTGCTGCTGCTGTGTTTCCCTGCGCGTACAAGCGCCGCGCGGTCCTTGGCGATGAGTTCCTGTTGCTTCTTGTTCTGCTGCTTGAGGATACGGCGCGCGCTCGCCTCGACGCTGTTCAGGAACTGGTTCAGCTCCTCCATACTCAGAATCAATTCCGCTACACAACGAGTCGTCTCTCATCCACAGAGAGCTTCTACAAGACGTGAATGTGGCGTCGCCAAGTGGACACCTTTTGCTGATTCCCGCCGTGGGTCATCTCCACACCGTGACGACTTCAAGGTTGAACAGTCACGAAAGCGTAACCCCAGGCATGCGAACCTAAGGATCATATCTGATAAGTACGCATTGTAACCTAAGGAGAATGAAGCCATGTTGAGCCAACGTAACGAAAATGGAGATCGAGAATACTAGTGGTGGATTCTCGTTATGGAGGGCGCCAGCAATGGCCGCCTACTATTAACTTGCGTACGCTATCAAGATGCATGGGAAAACGGTGGTGAATGAGCTCACGTTATCGACAAACGCTTTGGCTCGGAGAAACTAGTCGAAGACAAGCGGCAGCCTCGCTTACCCAACGGCAACAAATACCTGATGAGAAAGACGGGCGTTGATGCTGTCGGTTGCGTTCGGACTGCTTGCGGAATAAATCGAGCTGGTAGTGTGATGACGAAGATGGAGACGCTTAGTTCTGGAGCGTCACACGGGTCTTGAAGGCGTTGTAGCGGCAGGTCGCGTAGCCCAGGAAGTCAAAGTCGATCTCCGACTGGCTGGCCTGGATGTAACCCCACAGCGACCAGAACAGGTGCGTCGCGAGCGAGTACGTGTTGGCCTCGAGACGCAGCGCCTCGACCTCGCCCTCGTTCACTGGCGCCTTTTCCTCACCGCTGAGGTACGCGCGGCAGTAGTGGCGCTGCTCTTCTGGCGTTGGGTACTTGGTGAAGTCGCCCAAGTGTGGGTTGATGGTCTTGTTGTAGTCGTACGCCCACTCACAAAAGTGGTTACCCAGATCGTAACCGCGTGGGTTATACGACGAGTACTCAAAGTCGATCAGCACGACGCCGCTGTCCGTCTGCATAATGTTGCCGTACTGCAGGTCGTTGTGGCTGAGCACAATCGGCGACGGCACCTTCTCCACGATCGCCTCCAGCTCCTTGAGGTCCTGCGCGAACTCGTCAAAGTCCACGACGCCATTGAAGCGGTCTCCCACACACTTGGAGCGCGCGACTTCCAACAAACGGTGGATCTCCGAGAGGAATCGCGGCTCGCGGCAAATGTCCGCGTCCAGACTGTGGAACATTCGCATCTTGCGCGCGATCGCAGCCGAGAGCTCCGGCTTGCGCATCTGCTTGGCCGTGAACGTCGAGCCGTGGATCAGCTTCTCGACACGGCCGTTGTGGAACTCACCAAGGAGCCCCACGCCGATATCGGACTTAGCCAGCAGCTGGAACAAATACATCTCGTCCGTGCGCTTGAAGAACGAGTCGGTGCCTTCGCCGTAGATGCGCACGAGCACCTCGCTGTTCTCGCCGCTGGGCTTGGACACCTTGAAGATGAGGTTGGTCATGGCGCCGCCCAGGTGGTCGACGTCCACGTCGTCCGTCTTGACGTTCGTCCAGCCAGGCGTGCACTGCGCGAGCGTGGCGACGATGGACGCGTGGAGCTTCTGCTTCTCGCGCTCGAGCGCGCCGACAGCAGCGAGGAAAGGACGCACGATCACGGAGGCGTTGGAGACGTTCATGGCGACCATACTGGGGGAGATTGGACTGAACTGGAGATGAGGAGCTATTCGCGGATTGGCGGCAAGTCCGGAAATGAACATTCCCTACGAATGGGTTCCGTCCGAAAGAAGAAAACAAACCAGCTGGACTGCCAAAAAAACGCTTCGCTTCAGTCACTGGAGGGAAGAAGTGAAAGGGAACAAATTGCGCGTGTGCAGTGCAGACCCCTGTTGCCAACACAGTGTTGGAGGGGATTTGTGACGTGTCACAAATGAGGGATTTGAGACAGTAAGCATTGACGGGACGTTGACCAGAAGGCCAGTGCAGCTGGCACGGGATGGATACAAAAACCAAGATCAAAGACCCCAACGGCAGAACGATCGCTGAGCACGGCGTGTTGGGAAGGGGATGAGCTGCTTGGGTGGACGCGAGCAAAAGGCGGAACAAAGTTGGCGAGTTTTCGAGGGGAGCGAGCAAATGGCGGGAACAAAACGCTGTGACTCGAAGCGAAGAATGAACTGATCTCGCGGGTGCATCCATGGACAGGTCGTGTGTGGAGGGAATGAAAGCTGGCTATTCTCGAACTTGTTTTCAGTTCACCACTCCGCCGTGAGCCATTTCTCAAGTTCTCCGTTCTGCTTCTGTGTTCTTTGTTCCGCAACGCCAACCGGTCTCTGCTCACAGATATTCCCAGACGGTTCCAACCAGCTTTTCGGAACCGTGTTGCCGGCACCAATTATTATTGGTGGTCGTGCAGACCGACCTCCATCGAACGTAAAGTACTGCACCTGGACGACCTCATGCGCACGGTCTCCTGTGAATGCATCAATATCCCCGTCTGGATGGTACGCACACGAGACTGCGGACTCGCCGTAGAGCTGACAGAGCAGTAGTGGCTGCTTGGTGCCGCCCATCCATTCGTTGACAGCTCCGTGGCGTCGTCCGTTCTCGCGCCGTCCTCTCAGTCGGTATCACAGGTTACAGCTCCTTTTTCTGTGTGGATTACTCTTGCTCGCATTACACTGCGGACATCAATGCCTGCGTGAGGTGAAGCGTCGTGGATCTTGGAGAGACACGACCGTGAAGCTACTCCATCATCGAGACGCATGAGCAGAAGAGAGGTGAAGATTCACTGGCATCGCCGCTTGATGTGCCACCTTCACATCGATGCGTGACTGAGACTAGGATGCTGATGGTCACACGGAGCAGGACTCGTCTCAGGGGAAGCATGGAAACGATGGAATCCTTCGGTCGATGGGCGGCCCGTCCCAAGGCACCAACTGCCGCAAGTCCCACGTGAGCTCCAGGCTTTCTCATTCTCTGTCTGGCGACATCACCTCTTGCCGCCGCACACTCAGAAGCTTCTCAAGAACCTGCACCCATGTGGACGACGCTCGTGCTCACGATCCTCGGCTTCCTCGCTGGCGCCGGAGGCATGTATTACTACCAGCGTCGCAAGGAGCAGAACGCCAACAAGTACGAAGCCCAGGCGCCGCCATTCACGCAGCCGCCGGAGTACGTCCCCAACGGCGTCGCTGCTCACAGCTAAGCAACTTCAGGGATGACGTTCACGCCTATGGCTTCAGCGGCACTCGCCGTGTGCTTCTCCTTCCCCCGATCGTAGCGTTGCTTGAATACATCTTGAGCATATGTATGCTGAACTGATCTTACTGTTGGTGGTGATGGATGGATGACGTCTGGCTTGTCCTAAATCTCAAGAACATTCATCCGCGCTTGGGCGGCTTGCTGGAGTTGCGGCCGCACTGCGAGATCGGTACATTCAATCGTCAGTATCTCATCGCCACTGAATACCAGTAGACCTCACACGCCACCACCCACTTACGGGTCGTTCCTTGGCTTTGATTTGGTGCGTTCACATCGGCTTTTGAACCCAACTCGTCGAGTTGCTCGGAGCGGTACCAGCTCATGCTTGAGGAAACCAGAGTGGATCGACTTGAGCTCGCCTCGCCACTGGGCTTGTGCCCTGCAGCAGCCTCCGAGACAGCTCACTCCGGGACCTTGGCGATCATCGACGAGTAGAAGTGAACAGAGTGAGCTATTCAGTAGTCTCAGGACACTCGTTCCAACCCACACTGACGCAAGCGTGCTGGATCTCTTGGAGGCGCGTGTTGATATCTCATTTTCGCGTCTGCTACTGCTTTACCGACCCACGCACAGCTCGATACGCCGCGACCTCTGCTTTTCTGTCAACAGGCGCGTCGAGATTTGACGCGAGCTCGTGTAGATTCTGGGGGACACCGATTCCTGGTCGAGTCGCGTCGATTTGCGGTACGTGCGGCTTCTGTTACACAGATCCCTTTCATCACTTCGGCAGGAGCTTCGTTGACACTGCCTTGTCCAGAGAGAAGAGCTGTACGTCCATCTCCACCGCTCGTCTCTGCAGCGCCTCGTTCGTTACTGGTCTCACAGGCGCGTGAGATCGTTACAACCGCGGGCATTAGCGGCGTTCATGGTGTCGACTCGCTTCGCTAGGAACGGCTTCGTAGCGGAACTTCGTGCGTGGGCAAATGGACTTCCGATGTGAGTGAACAGTTGCTTCCTGGACGTACGCCACGAGCACTTGGAGCTCCCAATCAGTCCAGATGTCAACATTGTGCAAGAGAAAAACAAGTACACGTACGCAATTCTCGACGTGGACCGCGTCTTCTTTCACTTGCGCGAGCACGTATTCCATCCGCTCGTGCAACACAGTCGTGAAGATCTTGTTGATCTATTGCTGTTGTTCTTCCGGCACTTCTTGTGACTGATTGAGTAATGGCGCTTTTTCGCCGTGGTGGGAATGCGCACCTCAGTGATACGAAGCCTGGCCGCCACGGGAACCACGACGTGACGTGAGCTCGCCGTCCATGCTTTTGGAGAGATGACAGTTCTCCAACACAGCTCTTCGTGATCTCTTTCTGCGGGTCACGTATTTTTCGTAACCCTCGGGGCTTTTGTGAACGCTGGAGGAGTGGCGGCCCCAGCATCCCCACCTTCTTCGTCTCAATCGTCGGAGGAGTGGTGTATGCATGTGTTCGGGTACCCGTGCCCAAATCAGGCTCACTCGGATATCGATTCGCCACGCTGGTACCGGTACCATCAACCGTCGCGGCGCTTCGAGCTCTCAGTCGAACATTCCTACATTCTACAGACTCCTCGGGTTCTCCTTGGGTCGCAGCGGACGCGAAGGCACAGCACCATGGAGGTCGATACGATTCTGGTTGATTCGCCGCAGTCCCACTACGAGCACGAAGCCGCTGCTGAGCAAGCACCACATGTATCAGCTTCGGGTCTTCCATGGGCAAGATCCAGGCAGCCATTCTCACCTCAAACGATGGGCCACGCACTGCCGTACCTTGATGTCTTCACCGTTCAGTCGAAACGATTGTTGCCAGTGACGCGCAAGGAGCTCATGGGAAAGCAATCACATCAACAGAAGCCACCGCGCGGCGAGGATCAAGATGCACTATCGGCTGATGATCCAGCAGACTCGAGCCCGAGAACAAGTCGTACATCCATCCCAAATGATTCTGAAGTGGCTGGAGGAGTCTACGACAGCCGACGAGACGAGCACGACGTGGACGCGCGTAGAGCTGAGCTAGAGAACGCCGCCCCAACTGACGCAGCCAGCAACGAGTACCTGAGAATTGCAACGCATCCATCGGAGGAAATGCTGCAGTCCGTACGGCTTCTCGTTGAGCCGATCGCGATCCCCGACTTGACACACACCGGAGTCTCCTGGCAACACCCTGGTGGTGGAAGAGCTGTAGACGGCAAAAAGGATGAAGCATTCTGCGTCACAGTGCCCAACCACACGTTCGATGAGACGCAGGTGAAGCTCTTTTACC
>JAADXI010000815.1:0-14463 GCA_023337615.1 Pythium brachiatum | reverse complement strand
GATAACATCGCGTGGAAGAGCAAGAAGCGCGAGATCGCGATGCGCGTGACGCGCGCGACGCTCCAGGACGCAGCAGCGCATGTGCTCAACTGGATAGTGCCACTCGTGCGAGAGATCACCGATTCCACGAAGAGAGAAGACCTCACGCTGTCGCGATTGGTGGACCAGTGGCCCGTGGAGTTTGCCGACGCGGATCCGTTCTCAAGCCAGCGACGCGCCTCCCTTGTCGAAGAGACTTCCAGCCAGTACGATCGCTACTTGGTGTTTGCGTGGGCAATGCTGCGTGGCGTCTGCAAGCGCAATGAAGCCGTGTGGCCTATTGGCTGGGGCGTTTCTTCCTGCGCGTGCTGGAGTCTGCGGCCGCTCGTGGATGCCATTACAGACCGCGGTATGGAAACACTTAAGACACTCATTGCACAGCGTGAAGACGGCTTCGATATATTACCAGAAGATGTGAAGATGATTCTATTGGCGGGAGACAACAACGCGACCCAGTGGCTGGAGACGACGCTGTTTGAATCTGTCTCGTCGATTCGAATCGACATGGTGATGGTGGAAACGTGGGCTGCAAGCCACCTTCTGTCACTGATCCACGACTACGAGCTGGCCAGCGTCTCCAAGAGGGATCTAGTGGCTGTCCCGGCGCCTTTCCCGAACGCGTTCGTCGTCGACGGAGTCGACTCAACCGCGAAAACCCTCTCGCTGGCTTCAAAAAACGCCATGATCGCAAAGTTTTCACTCGATCACAATCCGCTGGTGGCGGTGGAGACGATTTTAAACTCCACGAGTGATTTTCCACATCTTGGGCCATTGTTGAAGACTTTGATGCCAGCTTTCAAGAAGATCCACGCTGCACAAGATGGAACAGCTCACTCGATGGTGTCTCGCACCCCGACATTCGGCGCGGCACCAACATGGATCGGAATGATAGAGCGCCCCAAGCTCGTGATTGGACAGAAAGCGATGCGTGATTCGCCAGCACGATCTACCGAGAGCTGGAAGCCCAGTCGAGTGATTGTGGACGTCGAGACGATCACTGTTCCTGCCCACAGTAGACCGTTTACTTCGGCCAATTGGTGCTTTAATACGTCCGTTCAAGTGATGGACAGCGTCAAAGTCACCGCAACAGCAGTGATCTGCATCCAGCAAACCAACGTCTCGGTACCAGAGCTCCAGATCCGGTCGCTGTCTGCTAGCAATGACATGTCGTTGCCTCCGTCGGTACAGGAGCTGTACATGCGTTCGGCTATGGCTTCAGGTTGCGGTGAAACAAACGATGGTATTGCCCAAGTGTCAGCGGTTGCCGGCCGCGCTGTTGTTCTTCCTCCGGCAACACAGTACCGCATCGCCAACGGGAAGTTAGTGGACTGCACGAAGCCAGGAAGCGTCGTGCTGTTGCGTGTCGCGCTCGTGGACCCCAAGTGCATGATGACGACCTCCAGCATTGCAGCAAGACTGTTGCAACCCATGGAAATTCCCACGTGGTTGGAAGATCTCCAGCTCAAGGCGCGAGACCACCATCTGAGTGCTGAAGAAGCACGTCTCGCTCACTCCAACCGCGATCAGCAATTACACCGTCTGAAGAAACCAAACATCGTGCCTTTCCAAGAGTTGAAGGTGGTCCAAACGCCCTCAACAGTGCCGTCTCTGCCACGCTATGTATCGCGAGTGTTTCCGGTGCCTCCAGAGTCTCTAGTGTCTCCAGACACTCACATTCTCGAGAGGAAGATGCTCCGCTTGATCGGCGAGCTCATGAATCTTCCCGAATGGTGGACGTCGCAATGGGCAGATGGCTCGAAAGCGCGTCGGGAGTGGGAACAAAAGCTTCAGAACTTGTACGTGAGCGAGCGGCTTCAGTCAGAGGTTGCGGAACACTACACGGTACTGTTGGCGAACTTCAATTCCAAGGTGTTTAAAGCGGTCAACTCAGCAGAGAGCAAGAGCGATGACGACGACGACAGAAACGGCGACGAAGACGATGCGTTTGCACCGGTTGTCAAGCTCTTTTCACGCTTTGTGATGCTGAAAGACGTTGACCAGGGCTTTGCCGCAACCGCCAAATGGGACCGCTCGAGTTGTGTGCGTGACGTCGTCGATCTTGTGCTGCGGTGCCGCAACGCCGAAAGCTCAGAAGCTCACCAACGAATCGTCAGCGACTTTCTCGGCCCACAAATTCCCGTCGAGATGTTTCTCCCAGCCCTGGGCAACGCCTTGGAACGCGTCGACGACGACGTGTTGAAGTGGATGGAGCAAGTCAAAGCAATCATTGGTCGACGTCGATTGGCTTTGAAGAAAGAAGACGTGGTCGGTGTCCAATGTCCAGCTGAGGGTACCTGTGTTTTGGACGGCGCTTTGGATCGAGTCTTCAACACGGATTTGGTCACGAGGCTGCAACCGCTACTCTGCCAAGCGCTCACCGCCACCGAGAACAACACGTCGACGCTTTGTTTAGTTGACCCGACGTGTTGTGTCATGGCTCGTGGACAAGCGGTGCCGACATTCAGCGTCCCGCGAACTGGATCGATCGACAAAAGACTCGCCGCAGTCGTGGTCCAGAACTCGGATACGAATCCATTTCCGCGGCATGTTATCCGTTGGATCCCGTCGGAGGTAGCCGTCGACGACCAAGGCAACGCCAGATTCCTCACGTACATCAGCAACGTCTCCCCGCGAGCTCATCGCGGTCTCTACAAATCGATTGACGCAATTGCGACAGCATTTGTGCCGCTGTTTGAGAAGCTTCTGTCACAGCGAAACGAGTCAAATGAGCGTCCCATCGTTTGGGGTCAGAGCCGCAAGCGTGGGAGGGAAGATACAGCCGCAGTCACGGGCCAGTCAAGTACCCTCGGAGTGTTTAACCTACGCGGCCGAGTGATTCAAATGGCGGTGGAGATGGTACAGGTTGAACTCACCCCCGAGACGCCTCGATACAACGGCAACCTTTGGAACCGTGCTTGTGCGAAGCTGACGCCCGACGATACTCGACCACAAGTCCTCGCGACGGGTGTGTACTTCGCAACCGTCAAGAACGTCACTCAGCCACGGGTGTGTTTCCGACCCAAGCCAACCGCGATAGCCCCATGGGACTTTGTGGACGGGTACGCGGATCGCTGTTTGGTATTTTCTAACGAGTTGGAGCACAAGATCGAGTCGTGTCAGCTGATTGACGCGTTCAGCTCCGGCACTGTTCTGTTAGTCAAGCTGCACTTGATTGACCCCAAGGCCCCCACGCTCTCCACTGCCAACGTGCGGCCTTCGCAGCGCGAGTGGATCATCGATTACACGCTCGGTGACGTCGCTCGCTATTTCAACCTGCCACGTGAAGTCCACAACGTGATCGAGTCGATGCTCGAGTGGAACGGCTTTCCAGCGGCGGAGCTACGTGCTGTTCTCAAGGCATCAACTGGGAACGACATCTTCGGGTCAGGAAACACCAAAACTTCGCGGGCTTTAACTCAACGAGACCACATCGGAGGCGTCGGGGTTCCTACCTCACGCTTTCACGTACCAACCTTTTCGTTTCGTGCCCCAACCACCACCCAAAGTGGCCTTCAAAGTGAGTCATCTCAACCAACGCAAGCTCGTGGCGACGGAGCGAGTTTTCGATTCGGCGTCGCAGCCGAGCTAGGCAACACGCAGAGCCACCTCACATCGAGCTTCCAGTTCCGCTGAGTACCAACCACCATCACGGCTTCGCAACTGGTCATTACCAGCTAGTTCGAAGAGAAAGAGTGAGAGGTCTCATCTGCATCTGCATCTGCATCTGCATCTGCATCACAAACATTGCGGTTTCTTTTCCAATGCCGAGTGAATTACTACCAACAACCTCGCCCATTCGCTCGGCTGGCCTACTCAAAGTCGGCAAACATGTCGTCGTCGTTTTCGATCGCCTCCACTTGCGACGACAGTGACGCACTCGCCGACTGCAAGTCGATCTCTTTCTCATCGCCATACAAAAACGCGCGTGCCTGCGACGGCGTCGTGCTCAGCGTCGGGTCGTCCTGCGTCGTCAGCAGCGTGAGACCTTCGTTCTTGAGCGCCGTCCACGCGGACGAGTCTTCACCACCGACACTTGTCTTGAGCTGCGTCAAGAAATCGTTGAACTCGCTCGCGTAGTGGATCTCGACACTGCGCTTGCGGAAATGAGCGAGGCACTGCACGGCCTTGGGGAAGAACGCTGAGTTGCCGCCTTCGAAGAACTTGGAGATCTGGCTCTGCATTCCGGTCACCGCAGCGTGAAGTCGTGTGCGGTTGGTCTTCCCCATCTCCACGAGGGTCTCAAAGTCGGCGATAGGATTCATAGCTCCCACCGTCGTGACGTCGCCGCCATCCAGTAATTCGTCCAGGTCGATGTCTGATCCGCCATCATCTCCATCGCCACCAGCATCTTGGTTGTCGTCACCATTCCCGGTAGAGTTGTCGACGCCTTCAGTCTTGACATCGCTCCAGAAAGCCTTCTTCTTTTTCTCGCCCTGCTTCTTCACGGCCTCCTTGAGTTGAAACGCGTCGCCAAAGCCTTGGATGATGTCGCGAATACGCTGCTCTCGGGCCTCATCCATCTTCAAACACGCTTCCAAGTCTGCTGGAATCGGTGGCACACTGGAATTCTCATCAAACGCGCGTTTTTCAACAGCGTGGAAGAAGCGGCGAATCACAGGGTTGAAGCTGGCCCCGACTTCAAGAGCCTTGTCATCCTTGACACTCAACGACTCAACCAGCTTGTCGGCCAGAGCTTGCTGCTGCTCCGTAGGCGTGTGTTTCTTCGTCTT
Organism: Pythium brachiatum; assembly: GCA_023337615.1. Taxonomy (NCBI): domain Eukaryota; phylum Oomycota; class Peronosporomycetes; order Pythiales; family Pythiaceae; genus Pythium; species Pythium brachiatum. The sequence continues at coordinate 9,694 of JAADXI010000815.1, read as the reverse complement.
CAGCGGCGCAAACTCATACGATCGGATGTCTTCGTCGTACGGAAGCTGCTGGCCCCACAGCGCATAGAAGTTCTCTGCGGGTGTTGGTCTGTGGGGGATCAGCGCGAAGATCTTGGGCGCCGCGTTCTTTCTCGGCACAAACCGCGCGACTGCCACGTGGTTCAGCTCCAGCATACCTTCAATCAACGCTGCGAGTGCCTGCGCGGCGTTTGGTTTGTTCGGCTCGGCCACGAAAACGTCTGTCCCACCGATGAATTTGGACCAGTCGACCTGCGATTTGTCCACGAAACCCAAGAGCTTCAGACTTTTCTCGGTCTGGAACTTGAAAAAGTCGACATCCGCCGATGAAAACGGCACGCGCTCCATGCCGTAGCGATAAGCCTTGACCTGTTGGTCCGGACGGACCTCTTCGTCCGGGTTCTGGGGCGACGTGTAGCGGCGATCCATCTTCACTTTGCCTGATACCTCCTTCTCGTGGGAGACCTGCGACTCCTTCGCAAGCGTTGGCAGCGTCGCTGTCTTGGTCTTCAAGTAGCAATACAACGGAATGCCGAAGCCCGAGCCGATCTCCAGCGGTCCTCGGAACTTGGTCGTGAGCATCACCGTCTTCTTCATGCCCTGCGCCAGCATGTGCATACGCTTAGTAGCCGACGCCACGTCGCCGTGGACTTCGCGCGCGATCGATACGAGCATTTTCTCGTTCTCGCGCTTGATATCCATGCTCTCTGGCTCATCTTTCACTGGATCTGGCACTTGGGCCTTGTCCGTTGTGTGGAGAAAGTCGATGCCGCTGGTCAAAACAGAGTTTTGGGTCAGTAAAACACGATTTCGCCATCGATAAAGGCCGTTTACGTACACAATCTGGAGCTTGACGTCCATGTTCTGGATCATCTGGACCACGGACTCCACATCCGCAGCGTCCTGGATCTTAGAGGCTGCGTCCGTGATCACAAGCAGCCGCTTGTCGTACTTCTTGCCGTCCGTGCGGCGGTAAATGAGATCCAACGCGACGATCAGACCGTCCAGCAGATCTACTTTCACGTCTTCCGTCGCTGGTGTGGGTGCTAGGCCACGCAGTTTCTCGCACATGCTCAGCGTTGGCGTGTCGATGCTCGCAAGCACGCGCACGTTGGCGTACTCGTCGCCGCCCTGGTCCTCGTTGAGCTGGTTATCGGTCTCCTGCGTGCCGAAGAGCACGATCCCGACTTCATCCTTGGGCTTGAAGAACAGCTACAGACACTGCGGTTCAGAGCCACCCTACCACTTGGTCACAACCACAGACTCGACCCACCTTTTGCTGGATCACGCTCTCCACGGCAGCTCTCGCGGCGTCGAAGCGCGTGGACAATGGCGCCTCACCCGACGCCGCTTTGAGCGCCGCGCGTTCACGCAGAGCAGCGCTCATGGACGGCCCAGCGTCCACTAGAATAACCGTCGCTTCCTACTCCACACGCACAGCCATTACGTTTCATTAGATTCCCACTAGATTCAGAGATACACGCGCATCTTCAAGCCTGCACCTTGCTTCGAGATCCCATTTTCCCACGTTGGATCAAAGGAAATGCACCCAGATGCAACAGGACTGCAACGAATGTCGCATGAAGGTGACACGAATAGACTCACATAAGTAAACAAGAAGTTCACTCATGGGTACACAAACTCTAAAATCGCATTTATCTATCTAATCCTGTTTTGGCTGCTGCTGCTGCTTGGCCATCTTCGCGTCCTTCTTGCGCTTGGCGTCCTGCTGCTCGAGCCGCTTGGCCTTGCGGCTGTGGACCTTGTCGTCGAAGCCACGCTCCGCCAGCTTCATCTTGGCCACGCGCGTCGCCGTGGTCACGTCGTTGAGCATCTTGAGCACGTCCTTCTCCTGGGCCTGGGCCTCGTAGTCGTCCATCTTCTTGCCGATCTTGTCTTCGATGTTCTGCAGCAGCGTGATATCGTGCTGCGTGACCAGCGAGATCGACTGGCCCTTGCGGCCGGCACGCGCTGTACGACCGACTCGATGGATGTAGTCGTCGGCGTCGCGTGGCAAATCAAAGTTGATCACCACGTCGACCTCTGGGATATCGAGCCCTCGACTGGCCACGTCCGTTGAGATCAACACACGGCTCACACCGCTCTTGAACTTGCCCAGCGACGCGAGACGGCGGCTTTGTGACATCACCGAGTGCAGCGTCACGCACTGCGTGCCCAGCTCGTTGCCAATCTCACCCACCAGCTCACACATCTTACAGGTGGAGACAAAGATGATCATCGATGTCTGAAGTTTCGGAGCTGTCGGGGTGGGGATCGCCATGTCGCGGCCCCTGCCCTTGGTCTTGCGCTGCTTGGTAGGCTTCTGGTCTTCCTCTTCATCCGTCGGGTTCAATGCAGACAGCAAGTACATGAGGTAGGCCATCTTGACCTGCGCCGGGATAAATAGGTAGTTCTGCTTGAGGGTCGCGACGGTCTTGACGGATGGCGTGGCGTCGAATCGGTACGCGTTGGTTAACGACATTTGCTCGAGGCGGTCCAGGTTCGCAGTCATGGTCGCCGAGAAGAGCAGCGTCTGACGCTTGGCTGGCAGGCGGTCGAAGATAAAGCCCAGGTCTTTGGCGAACGAAATGTCCAGCAGACGATCGGCTTCATCAAGCACCACGAACTTGACAAGCGCAAGGTTCGGTGGGTTAGGACGCAGCAAGTGGTCGTGGAGACGGCCTGGCGTCGCGATGATTATGTGCGGACGCTCCTGCAGCGCCAGCGCCTGCTTGAGCATGTCCACGCCGCCCACAACGACCGCGCACCGCACGCCCATGGAGCTGCCGAACACGTTGAACTGGTCAGCGATCTGGAACGCGAGCTCACGCGTCGGCGTCAGCACGAGCGCGAACGGGCCGTACGGGTCCTTACTGAGCTGGTGCAGAATGGGCAGCGCGAACGCCGCCGTCTTACCGCTACCGGTCTGCGCGCAGCCTAGCACGTCGCGTCCCTGGAGAATCGGCGGGATGCAGTTGGCCTGCACGGGCGTCGGGTGGCGGATGCCCACGAGCTCACACTTCTTGACGATCCACGGGTCCAGTCCCAGGTTCAGGAACGAGATCAAAGGCGACGGCGCCAGCGCGCCGTCCACCAGCACCTTGTCTTCGCGGTCGATGGCGTCGTATTCGCTCTCGCTGTCGTCACGCGCACGTGTTGTGAGGCTGTTGGTGGAAGGATCATGAAGCGCAGGCAGTGGGTTCCGCTTGGGCGACGATGGCACAGCCACAGACGCTGCGGGCTTGGCCTCTGGGCGGCGACGCTTGCCGAACAACACGCTCATTTTCAATTGCCACGATGGAAACCAAGGCTGATTGATGCTGGTCGTCCTTTTGATTCGCTGGCGGGGAGCTCACTACCTTTCTAAACCGATACCTCCTTTTCTACGAAATATAATACGCGTGCTTTGGCGACTGTAAGGTGGTCCACGCTACAATTTCACGAGCTTGTTCCTAACTTAATTGATATCGGTTGCTATCTATCTACCTCCATGACCGCCTTTCTCGGATGACCGCCTTTCTCGGCTGTTTTGGCGGGAAAGATGACTGCGGTACCTGGATACGAACCGATCCCAAAACGTCTGACTCATGGTCAAGTGACCCTGACTGACGAGCAGTTGGTTTCCAGGCACTCGCGACGGGAGAGATGTCTGCTCGACGACCTCAACAAGCACACCGACTCTCACTGACCATGGAGGAGGTTGCCCTCCTTGAGCTGCGTTCGCCCAGCGGCTCCTCAGTGCTAGTTGCTCATTCAGCTTTCTTCCACCAGCCGACCAAGTCGAAGTCTCCAACACCAACAGCATGAATGTGCTCGCTCTCATCACTGCGTTCACCGCCGCTGTGACCTGCAGCCGCGTCGACGCTCACGGGTGGCTCGTGCAGCCGCCATCGCGCGAGACCAGCGCCCGCCCCGATGAAGCCAACACGATGGGTTGTCCCTCCAGCACGCCAGGGACGTCCACAAGCGTCAAGCCCGGCCAGATGCTAAGTGTGCGCTACCCTCGTAACAACCACATCGGCGGCTTCATCCGCTGGGCGATGGTGTCTCTCGGACATGAATCAAAGGAGAGCTTTGATGACAACGTGTTCCACTTCACGTGCCGTGAATCCGGTGCGACGTGTGTGCCGCCAGGCCAGAACACCAAGTACTCGGGCGACAATGGTGCTCCAGCCGACAGCATTTTGTGCGGTGACACCATCACGCTGCCCAACTGGCTCAAGGCGGGCGACTACGTGCTCCAGTGGACGTGGATGAGTGCCGGTTCCAGCTACGGCCACCTCTCGTGGGCGAACGAGCAGTACCGCTCATGTGCGGACCTCAAATTCACAGTCGCTGGTACGGGCTCCAAGCCATCGTGTCCGTCGTTTGTTGGTGGCGACCGCGTGACAAAGCTGGATGGTAAGAGCAACGACCAGTGCTTCTACTTCCACGCGAACGACCTCGTCAGCTCGGTGTACAAGGGCGACGATAGCAACCCCGACAAGTACTACAAGTACGGCAAGCCAGCCGACGTGGAGAAGTGCAGCAGTGGCGGCGAGGCGCCAGCCCCAGCGGGCAACGCCACCACCGCAGCTCCTCAGGCGGCTTCGTCGCCAGCTCCAGGCCCTTCGCCGACGAAATCCAACAGTTCACCAAGTGGCAATGGCACCGTCCAGCCGGGCGGCACCAAGGGCGTGTGGGAGTACTGCACGCGTAATAGTGAGTGCGAGAACGGGTGCTGCTCGGACCAGCTCTCGAACGACTACGAGAAGAAGTGCACGCCTGGTGTGTGCTCGCGCCTCCAGGCTGGCAAGAAAGACCAGTGGCTGTACTGCACCTCCAGCGACGAGTGTGCCAACAGTTGCTGCTCCAACCGTCTCTCGGATGACGGACAGATGAAGTGCACGCCTGGTGGCGCCTGCCAGGTGGAGCCGGTTAGGCTCTCTAAAGCTCGGGTGTATTAGCCTCGTATCAGCCTGAATAGCAAACCATTTTTCCAGGAGAGTTCATGAGGAGACGTGCTGGCCAGTGAGAATGTGATAACCTCCATCATTGTATGCATTCGTAGCTTTCTCCAGGTTAGTTTATGTGAAACCCGCCCTTTTGAGATGCCATTATCCGAGCCGATGGCAAGTAGCCCCACGAAAAGCTGCGAAGTTGTGACGGAGAGCGTCGGTAGGATACGAAGCTCACGAAGATTCGGAGCGCACTTGTTGGAGAGATCTCGGTCTTCTAGGTAGCAATGGCGGCGCCTATTCATAATGCGATGATTGTGCTCTATTTATTGTCGCGTTTTGACGGCAGACACGAGCTAGCCATGAGAAATGCTACCACCAGCGCTGGCAGCTCTTCTTGAGATCGTCCCACGTACAGAAGAACGTGCCATCGCACCCTCCAGCATTGAGTCCAGAACACTGACCAGCAGCGGTGGTCGGTGCTGGCGTTGGCGCTGGTGTGGGCGCTTGCGTGGGCGCTTCCGTGGTGGAGCTTGACGGACCGTTGGCGATCAGGTCCTTGACCGTGATGCCCTTGCTCATAAGATCCTCAATGATGTAGCGGACGTCGATACCAGTGTTTGGCATTGGACTGGTTCCGCCGCTGTTGCTGTCACAGATGCCGTAGTTGTGAAGTGCCACGACGCTGTTATCCGACTTAGCCAGCACAGGCGAGCCCGATGAGCCCGGTTCAGTATCGGCGTTGTAGCCGATCGTGTTGGGGTAGCTACCACTGTTTGCGTAGTCGATGGCCGTGATTGAGGCGTCCACGCCGCCAGCGTAAGCCGCGGCAATCCGCTTTGGGTACGCCCGCGGGTGTTGTGGGATGTAGACCGCTTCCTTGAGCACAGCACCGCTTCGACGGAGCTGCAGGTAGCCATACTTCTTGATAATTGCGGTGGCTGGCAGCTTCACGAGCGTGTAGTCTCGCGTGAAATTGGTCGTGATGAACGTCGACGTCGTGGCGACCAGTCGGCTTCCTCCGCACCCCTGACGCACGCGGCACTGCTCTTCACACGATGAGCTCTCCACTTCAAACGCAAAGTCCGTCGCTGCCGCTTCCTCTTGCGTTGAGATGCAGTGGTTGTTGGTGATCAAGTGGCCCTCACTGCCAATCAGCCAACCTGTGCACGAGCCCTTGCCGCGCACTGTGAGGCGAGCCACCGCCTGTGCGCGTTCGTACGCCAGTGGCAGCTTCTTGCCCAGTTCCGTACCCGAGGCGTAGCACTTGGCTGGTACACTGTCGTCCACACCACAGATCGACTGGATCGAGCGTTCAGAGAAGCTGTGCGCGAACATCGGGATCTTGTACGCGTAGCTTCCGGAAGCTAATGTGTGGGTTGTGTACTGGACAATGGCTTTATCGCCTGGGATCAACGACGAATAGAACACTCCATCGTACGCGCGGCCTTTCCCAGTGTACGTGAACGACACAGATCCGTCGGGACTTGTAACGGTGACTTCATCGCCTGGTGGCAGATCAAACGCTTCGAACTTGACCGAGATGTAGGTCGCGCCGACGTACGCGATTGTGTCTTGACGCGCGACGCCCACAAGAGCTGAGATATTGGCTACTGGTTGATCCGTGCCGATCTGCAGTGGAGTCCTTGGGCTGGTGGTGAGAGAGCGAGAGTCCTGGGGGAGCGTCGCGGCGTGCCATGCGTCGGCGTGAGGAAGCGTCGAGAGTGCGGCGAACACGAGGACGAACGCCACGATGAAGCTTCTGGTCGCCATGCTGATTGCAATGCTAGAAGACTTGCGCGGTAGAGCGAGCAATGGCGAATGCAGGGGCCTCATCTCGAGTCTGGACGTGGAATCTTGCGGTCCACGTTGGTCTGTCCACTGGATTGGACTGGGTAAATCAACTGGAGTATTTAACAACGCAGCAACCACAAATGCCACTGTTGAGCAGTAATGCCAAGTTGCAGTTATCGTCAAAAACAGGATATCATATAACACAAACAAATACCATACAAAACTCTCAATGATAGCATCAGATGTGCGAGGGTGTTGTTTTTGTGGGTTTTGGGTGTCAGAACTCCTTGTGATACATCCACTCGCGTGCAACTGTCGTTCACTGCCGGACAAACCCAAAATCGCGATGTGCTGCATCATGCAGTCGGTCCGGCATGTACATACTTGAAGTACTGTACAGTTTGGAGCTGGACCCCCAATTTCGGGGTCCAGCACCATCCTTGAGGCCTCGTCAAGGGAGTCTGGTCCAGACTGGCGGCCAGTGTCCTGAGGACACTGTCTTCGGAAACATGACGCACGCATGACTTGTGCGTGCGTCATATTCCCGATTCTTCACCACCAATCAAACATTCACGAAATTCCTCCTGCAACTCGTGCAAAAAACGGTTCTGTGGGAAGGAAGACATTTCATATCAGCGGAAGCTGCACACACATGCACCGCCACGCAAAACTACAGTACTGTACACGTCAAGTACTGTACGTAGTATTCGAAGTACAGTAGGGTCCCCGAGGCCACCGACCCGGTCACCAGCAGACGCGTGCTCGCCTGCCCGCAGGGTCAGGAATCCCGAGTAGTCCGGTCGGGACTGCCCGGAGGCTCATATCCCAATTTGCCTTCCTGCGCTCCTACGACCACCCACTGTACTCACCCACCAACCTCCGCCATGACCACCACCAAGACCGTCGTTCTCGCTGCTGTCGCCTTCTTCTCGGGCGTTGCCGCCAACTCGGTCACGCTGTACGAAAACCCAGGCTTCCAGGGCAAGGCCTACTGGATGCATGGGAGACCGTACGTCTGCGAGAACGTGGGCTCCGACTTTAACGACCGTGCTTCCTCCGCTACTTGGTACGTCAACAAATATGATGGAAAGACCCCGACGGGAGCCGACGTCGAGTTTTATGAACACAAGGACTGCAAGGGCGCCATGCGCAAGTGGATCGCCGACGACGAGAACTTCCCCAACAACTTTGCGGTCGACGGCATCGACAACATGGTTTCGTCCATTTACGTGTCAGGCGGGTACAGTTGGGATGATGAAAGCGCGCCGATCAGAGTCGAGAAGAACGAAGTGAAGGAGAACGCACCAGCTCCAAGCAACGCGACTACACCGACTGGTAACTAGAGAGGTATCACTGTAGCCAAGCGAGAAGCTCTTCGCGTACGAAACTATAATCAACGACTGATTTTGAAAAGAACGCTATCCGTCCTACATGAACTTGCCAATCTACGTCGTATTGGAGGAGTCAGTGTTCCAGTCGACACGTATTGAGAGTGTCGTCTACTGCATAGTACGTAGTACACGGCAATGAATGTCAAGCGGATCTCCACTTATCCAGGCCTCGGCTAGTCCTACATGTCAGCGCTTGTCTGTCAAGCGAGGCGGCCCGCGTGCGCGCCGAGTTTTCCTCTCCCGCCCAACTTCCCTATGATTGAGCCTCTTGCCCGCTTGACGAGCGTACAGTCTCGAGGGGAGCTGGAGCTGATGGACGCGACGCCGGTTTCCTCCTCAGCCCATGCGCTCCTGACACAGTCCCCCACACAACTGCTCCTCATGTCAAACTCGAAATCGGTCCTCGCTGCATCCTCCTTCGTCGCGAGGCAATGGTTTTGTCGTTGGTGATCAAGTGTACATTTGTATGGCGACCAGTGCCCTCGGGTTGAGGGTAGCCGCTGAGCGGGAGGGCCTCGGAATTCTCGCGGCCCCGCGTTGGAATGTACAGCACGACGCACCAGCCCGGCTGCACGCACGATGCACCAGCCGTGCGTGCGTTGTCCACCAATCAAACGTCCCATTATGGTAGAATCAATAGTATTGATTCTATCTGGTATTGATTCAATACCTATCGGAATTCGAATCGATAATACTGCCTTCTGAGATATCTTCCGTCGTATCGAATGCCCGATTCGATTTTTCAGTGCCCCGCAACCACATAGTGTAGCACTGTTTGTCCAGCCTTGGTGTCAAACTTCTTCAATACAGTATTGCACTCAAATTCGCAAACCTCACAAACTACAGTATGATACGTGTCGCCTTCACGGCGACTCACGAATCGTCGAATTTCCATCAACCATCGTGAGTCACGATGGTTCCGTAGATGGAAATTCGACCGTTTTAGGTTTTAGGAGGGACTGAACCGTAAAGAAGACAGTCACTGTCCCCTTTGAACTTCAAACGACTCGTGCAAAAACGGGTCAGTGGGAGGACGTCCTCACAAATCAGTGTAGCGGAGTACAGTGTACTCCACCCCACTCATACTATGACTCATAGTCTATGAGTGGGTGTGTAGGCGGGTGGTGAGCATGCGTCTAGATTTCCCACCGCAAGACTCCTGCGCAGTCAGGAGGCTCATTTCCCACTTGGCCTTCCTGCGCTCATACGACCACCCACTTCATCCACCATGACCACCACCAAGACTGTCGTTCTCGCTGCTGTCGTCTTCTTCTCTGGTGTTGCTGCGAACAAGGTTGTGCTGTACGATAGCCCGGGCTTCCAGGGCAAGGAGTACTGGTTCGAAGCGTACCCGTACTTCTGCCTCAACGTGGACTCCGGCTTCAACGACCGTGCTTCCTCTGCCAAGTGGTATGTTGAAAGCGTTGATCGAAGCCCCACGGGAGCCTACGTCGAGTTCTACGCAGACAAGGACTGCAAGGGCGCCATGCGGAAGTGGCCCGCCGACGAGAACAACTACCCGAACAACTTTGGTGTCGACGGCATCGACAACAT
>JAADXI010000814.1:0-14466 GCA_023337615.1 Pythium brachiatum | reverse complement strand
GCTACGGAGGCGGCTACGGCGGTGGTGGTTATGGTGGCGGAGGCCGTGGTGGCGGCGCTGCTGCTGCTGCTGCCGGTGGCTACGGCGGCTACGGTGGTGGCTACGGAGGCTATGCTGGTTACGGCGGCTACCCACCAGCCGCCTACGCTGCCTACGGAGGTGGCTACGGTGGTGGCCGTGGCGGCTACGGTGGCTACGGAGGTTACGGCGGCTACATGGGCGGCTATGGTGGCTACGGAGCCCCAGGTGCGGAAGGTGCTCGTGATGGAACAGCTGGTGCTAGAGAAGGCGGTGCCGGCGGCGAAGAAGGCGGCTACCCAGAGGACGGAAGCGGAGCTGCGGGTGCCCAAGGCGGCTACGGTGGTGGCTACGGCGGCGGCTACGGCGGATACCGCCAGGGCGGCGGCGGCCAGCAGGGCGGCAGCCAGTCGGGCGGCCGATCGGAGCGATACCGTCCATACTAAATCGATTTTTCCAGCTCGCGCCTCTTCCACTTTGTATCTACCTTCGCGACAGACAGCACACACGACGCCGTCGCTCGTCGCTCGACCTCCACTAGAGTTGTCGTGGCTCCTTCGCCACAATCTCGTCCGCAGGCTGCTCGCTAGTTTTTTTTCTCCCTCCCCTCTCATCCATTGCTTCTCTAACAAAACATAATCACACACGAGCACATTTTGGGGAGTCAGTTGTTGGTCTGTTCGTTCATTTTCAGTGGGGAGAGTTGGCGTCCGTCACGAGCCATTGCACGATCGCCTTCTCATAGGTGGAGAGCGCGTCGACACTGAGCTGCTGCATGAGCTGCTGCGTGGCGCTGTTGGAGCGTGGGTCTGATAGTAAATGCCTCGTGAGCTCCACGCTGAGCTGGTCTGGTGACGACAGTTCGGTGAGCAGAGCAGCGTCGCGGTGGCGAAGTTGCGAGATGATATCGGAGAAGTTGAACGTGTGTGGGCCCAGGAAAACGTGGCAGCTAGAATGATAAAAAAAGTTAGATGCGAAAGCCACACCAGTCAGGACAAAGCAGAGGGACACGCACCCGGCTCTCAGGGGCTCAATGGGGTTGTGGCCACCGCGCTTGACGAACGTGCCTGCCATCCAGCATGGGGGAATTCATGTTAGTGCGGCAGACAGAGGTATAATACATCATCAGCGTAGAGGGAACGCACCGCCGATCACAACCGTGGGAATCGCGTCGAAGAACAGCCCAGTCTCGCCCTGCCAGTTTACCAATCGGAGTCGATGGCAGTCAGTCACAAATAGGGAGAGATCCAGTGCTGGGCTTCGTACCATTGAATCAGCGATGAAGATGTCGGTGTCCGGTTGTGGGACGCTATCGATAGATCGCAGAGACACTCGAAGCGACGGAAACTACTCCCACAACAATCATTAGAACAACACGCTATCCATATATCAGCACTGCAATCACCAGTGTGAACGTACGCGTTGTTGGATTTGCTGCACGATGAATTCGGTTCGCTCTGGATGGCGAGGAATGACCACCGTGAGAAGGTGCCTAGTCCTCAGCTCCTCCCTTTGGTTCAACATCATGTGGGTCTCAGCCATGAGCAGTTCCTCCTCTTCGTGCGTGCTCGCCGCTAGCCACACAGTCCGCCCCGCAAGACTCTGTCGAAGTGCTTGAAGCTGAACCGCGTCACTCGCCTGCCACGTGGAGGCTGATCGTAACATACATTTGAATCCCCCCCCAGTCAGCGACGTGTCGAGAAACTGCGATTTAAGCCAAGAGGAGCAACGCACCGAACTTCAGGTTTGTTGCGACGACCGGAGATCGCGCCCCCAGCGACCGAAACCGCGATTGGTTCTAGTCAAATAGCATCGCGTGAGCAGTGAGTCGACGCTTTGATTCGGACGATAACAAGGCCTTCTCACCACTGCGTCTTGGCACAAAACAAGTGAGAACTTGGCCACGACGTCCTGGATAAACGACCGCAGAGGCGGAAGCGTCCACCAGGAAACCGAGCGACTGGAGACGCGCGCGTTGATGACACCAATGGGAATCTATAGTACCACACGCAGTCAGTTGCCACACAAATGCCAGAACCAGCGAGGAAGATGTAGGGACGAACGCGACGACGCGCGGCCTCGCTGATGAGCGTCGGCCAGAGCTCCGACTCGACCCACAACCCAGCACTGCACGAGTTCCAGCAGCGAGTAAGAAGGATATTTGTATGGTGGACTGTGTAGCGGTAGAGAGAAGACGTAGACTCACTTGGGGCGCCAGACGTCACAGAAGCGAGCGACGCTCGACGGCGCGTCCAGTGGCGCGAACACGCACACGGCGTGGCCGCTGCCAGTCTCCATCTAGGCAAGAGCCATGTACATCAGTGAGCGAAGCTGAAGCATAGTAATAGACACAAGAGAGAGAGAGAGACGAGCATCACGTGCCTGCTGCAGGCGATGCTGGAGGAGCTGCCGCGCGCCGGGCGTCGTGGTCGTGAGCACCACGCGCTTGGGTTTGTCGGTCTCGAATGGGAACCGCGGCGACAGCACGAACGCCACGACGGGCAGCGCCGATAGACACTCGCCCACCGACGCGCCGTGGATCCACAGCGTCCACGAAGAGTCCTCCCACGAGCCTAATACACACACGTCACCCCCGCATAGAGATGAATAGGTAGGTAGGTGACACGGACCCGGCAATATCTCGGCTCGTACTGGGTCTGTGGCTCTCGCCGAAACGCTCCAGCGTAGTGCGGGCGTCCACCAACCGCATGCGGTCCTTCCGACGCACGTACCAGCGCACGAGCGGCCACGCGGCGCGCCACAGCGACCGGTACGCGAGCTCCATGGGCGTCATCTTCGTCGCCATGGTCATGTGACCGCTTGGAGTTGGGGGATCCAATTCAAACTCGTATGGTTATATGCGTAATTTGCGTAGATCAGATGTATATATCGGTGATTACTGATCGGATCTTGTGCAGCTGTCGGGGTGAACCCCAAACGCAAGAAGCTGCCGCACCATCAAAGCGGCCTTTCCCGACGACAACCATCGCATTCGCTTGGCGCGGCCTTCCTCCCTCCCTCACCCGACGCCACACGCAGCGACCACCAGTGCTGCATCCGCTGCTCGACGCCCGTGCGATCCATCTCTGTCGCATCTCCATCCGTCCACTGTAGCGACCACAACGCTTCAAGCCATGATGACCGACGACTCCAAGCGCAGTGCCAGTGACGCGGCTGCAGCAGCCAGCGCATCGCCCTCCATTGCTGCAGCGGCCACGCCAGTCGCTGCGCCGCCGCAGCTGCTGCCCACGACTGTGCGCTGGATCCCGGACGCGGAAGTCAGCGTGTGCTTCGGCTGCCAGCTTCTGTTCGACTGGGTGCGCCGCAAGCACCACTGCCGCTACTGCGGGCGCGTGTACTGCGCGCTGTGCACGTCGCAGCGCTCGCTGATCCGCGAGGAGCAGATCCTCACGTGTCCCGACCGCCAGTACCTCGCGGTGAACGCCCACAACCCGCAGCGCGTCTGCGACGAGTGCCACGAGCAGCTCACGCCCGAGCAGGACGGACTCCGCGGCACGAACAGCAACGCTGTGATGGCCAACTCCATCACGGAGGAAGGGCCTAAGCGGTTCCTGAACTCGCCCTACTCGTTCACGCTGCGTGAGGAGATCCGCAAGGCGGCGTACAGCGTGCAGAACTTCATGTACGACGGCGTGATCAAGGACCAGTCCATCCCGCTGCCTCTGCTCACCAAGGCCCAGGGCATCGCGGTACGTAGAAGTACTCGCTCTCGCGAAGCTTCACTGTACTGACTAAGTGTATGCTCTGTTGTGTTGTGTAGTTTTTGACTGTGATAAAGGTCGGCTTCGTGGTCACAGGCCGCGTTGGCACGGGCCTCGTGATCTCTCGCCTTCCAAACGGCACGTGGTCGGCCCCATCAGCCATCGGCACCGCTGGCATCGGCTGGGGCGCGCAGATCGGCGGGGAGCTCACGGACTTTGTGATCATCCTCAACAACAAGCGCGCCGTGGACGCGTTCACGTCCAAGGGCCAAGTGAACTTGGGAGCTGAGCTGGGTGTCGCTGCTGGTCCTGTGGGCCGCACGGCCGCTGGCTCCGTGGAAGCGAGCGCCGACCTGGCGATTGCACCGTGCTACTCGTACTCACACTCGAAGGGACTGTTTGCTGGCATCTCGCTCGAGGGATCAGTGATCCTTACGCGTCCGGACATCAACCGAGCGTTCTACGGCAAGCCCGTGCAGGCCACAGAGCTGCTGGGCGGCATGGAGCCCCCGCCAGTGGCCGCAGCGCCTCTGTACGAGGCCATTGAACGTGCCATGCGAAGGTGAGAGACGTCCCTGTGCTTGTATATCTCCCATCTTCCATATCCCGCAGACATTGAAGCTGAGACTGAAACTGATTGCCTGTTGCAGCCCAGCGAACGGACTGAATCGCCACGCGCGTCGCTCGTCCCAAGAGCAGTACGCTGCGCCTGTGGCTCAGCCAGTGGCTGCTGCGAACCTCGCCCCCAAGGGCGATTCCAACGGCGCGGTCACGTTGTAGTCGTCGGCCAAACAAGCGAGCAGAGAACAAGGCGTCCGTGGATATAAATTATACGTGTTTTTCGTGTCTCCTGGGATGGTTTCCTTATCTCTGTGTCTGAAAATTCATCCTACTTGGGCTCACTGCGGCGAGGCGGCTGCGACGCCCTGGAGCGACGAGAAGAACGACTGCTGCATCACTTGGGCCTCGCGTGACTTCTGCATATTCCATTCCACACAGACCAGTTTATCAGTATCAATCCCATCAACCAACCCATTGACCACCATCAAACAAATGTCTCCAGACGCACCGCAGAGAGCTCTCCGTGTGTGAAGCTCTGGGCCACACTGGCGCTGGCCTGGGCTTCCGCCACGACCACCACGTCGTCGTCGCCACTGGCGTCCTCCATTTTGATGTCGGCGGCGTCTTGCGAGCGATGCAGTTCGTCAAACGCGTGGTCGTGGAGCTCGCTGTGGACTTCCTCCACCTTTCTCCGCGACTCGTCGATCGTCCTGTTGAAACATGAGTAGAATCAGTCTCTTGATCAATCAATTCCAATCCATCAATCACCGCTGTGACTAGTACGCACTTGCGGATCTCCTGGGCGGCGTCGCGACGCTCCTGGATCTGCAGCTGCAGCATGTGGATGATCGTCTCGCGCGCCTGGTGAGGACGGAACGTGTTGATCAGGTTGTGCATGTTGAGGAAGAGTAGCTCCAGGTCGTTCAGCTTGTCACTACACCACCAACATCAATCAAAGCATCGCGTCAGCTCCTCTCTCCTCTCTCCTCCTCCTCACCATCCAACCGCAGACGCACTTGAACAGCGACGGCTTCTTGATTAGCACGTCCACCAGCTCAGTGAAGTTCGCCAGCAGCGAGTGGTTGATCTTCTTCATCTGCGTCTTATACTCGATCTCCGCTCCGCTGACCGCGTCCGCTCCGCCTCCTCCGCTCCCCGCATCCGCCGTCGCACTGGCGTCCGCTCCGCCCACCACACCCACGTCCTCCGCCGCTCCATCCGCCGCTCCAGTCGCTCCACCGCCACTCAGATACAGCTTCTGGCCGGGCATAGGGAGCAGATCGGGCACCACGTCCTGCGTGCTGAACGGCGTGCCGAACATGTGATACTGCGGCTCCATCGGCGCGGGCGGCGGCGGTCCGCAGTCTGCACCATCTCGATACAAAGAGAAGAATGCCGGCGGCAGCGGGAACGCCGACACGATCTCCGGCGCGTCCTCCGCGGGCGGTGGCGCCGAACCAGTCTCCAGCTCCGTGCTCATTTTGGGTGATGAGCTGTTCGTGTGGGCGGTTTGTTTGTGTGGGAAAGAAACTCACAGTCGTACCCGTGGTAATGCATTTCCCAAATTTCATGAATCATATAACACAGGATTCTCATAACTACAAACGGGCAATAGGTCTTCTATTGAGGACAATGACCTTCTATTCGAGTGGTCGTGAATGCGGAATGCCATGGGAAGCAAAGCGACTCGCGCATATTCCGCCTCCTTTGCCGGTGGACAATCCGCGTCCGCACCGAAGCCCCGCGGCTTCCTTCCTGTCTGTACCACCGGCTGTGTGTGTCCGTTGCACGCCCCGTCGCTTTCGGTGGGTCTCCAGCCTCTGCGTGTCTAGAATCGTCACTTGATCCTTTGCGATCTCTCCGCTCCAGCAACTCCTCCTCACTCCTCCTCCTCTGCTCATCATGCTGCGCGCCAGTCTCCTCATGCAGCGCTCGCTGCTCACGCGCTCGTCACTGACGCCAGCGCGTCGCTTCGCTTCCTCTTCTTCCTCCTCCTCCTCCTCCTCCAAGGCGTCATCCGAAGGCTTTTTCAAGGCGGCGTGGACCAAGTACCAGGCGCTGCTCGAGAAGCACCCGCTCACCACCAAGGTCGTGACGGCCAGCGCGATCGCCGGCGCCGGCGACGTCGGCTGCCAGCTGCTCATCGAGCGCAACGGCCGCGTGGACGCCAAGCGCGCGCTGCTTTTCACGGCACTGGGCGGATTGCTAGTCGCGCCCGTGCTCCACGTGTGGTACGCCTTTCTCGGCAAGCGCGTGCCCGGTATCTCCAACGCTGCGATCGCCAAGCGCCTGGCGTTAGACCAGTTGGCGTTCTCGCCCACGTTCCTGCCCATCTTCTTCACGACGCTGCTCACGCTCGAAGGAGTGCCGGAGACCGTCCCGGACAAACTGCGTGCTGACTGGTGGCCGACTGTGCAGGCCAACTGGGTCGTGTGGGTGCCCGCGCAGCTCATCAACTTCCGCTTCGTGCCCGGCAACCTGCAGGTGCTGTTCGCCAACGTCGTGGGGCTTTTCTGGAACTCGTACCTGTCGTACGTGAGCCACGCCGCCCCTGTTGCTGCTGTTGAGGGCGAGCCGATCAAGGCTCAAGCTTAGAGAGTAATAGATAAGTAGATCTATGAACCATCCGAGTCTACTACTATTGTGGAATCACGACTGTGC
The DNA here is from genome assembly GCA_023337615.1 of Pythium brachiatum. Lineage (NCBI taxonomy): Eukaryota > Oomycota > Peronosporomycetes > Pythiales > Pythiaceae > Pythium > Pythium brachiatum. The sequence goes on along the minus strand of JAADXI010000814.1, from coordinate 7,504 downwards.
CTGCGTGGGACGTTGAGGACTGGAAGAGTTTCTTCTTGGCAGACGACAGCGTCTTGGACACCAGCGAGCCCATGGGCGTGCGTGGTTTCGGCGGCAGCGCGTGGTTGCTTCCAATGGAAGCCGTCCTACTAGTAGGATCCGCTGCCGCGTGGAGGTCATCGTCCACGCAGTTGGGCAGCGTCATGAGGTTCGAGAAGCCGTCGCCGATGTCGGCGTCGCTGTGGCGCTTGCTCTTGCTCCGACTGTTCCTACTGCTGCTGTTAGCGCTGCTGCTGGACGCGCCAGTGAGCACCGAGAGCCTCTTCTTAATCGTGGATTTGCCGTCTCCGTCGCCCTTGAGCGAGATCACATCGTAGCTCGTCGAGCGGCTCTCGCTCTGGCGCTGCAGCGTCGCGACGCGATAACTCAGCTTCTCCTTGTCCACACTCAGCGTCTTGAACTCAAACTCCATCTGCAGCAAGTCGGCGCGCAGGCTCTGGATCTGCTGCTCTTGCGCGCGGATCACAGCGAGTTCGCGGTCGTTCTTCTGGGTCTTGGAGGCCTTGATCGCCGTCTGGAGCGTCTTGTTCTCGCTCTTCAAGTGCTGCTGCTCCGCTCTCAACGCCACAGCCTCGTCCTCCAGACGTCGGCAGTACGTTTTGCTTTCATCCAGTTGCTTCTTGAGTGCGTCTCGCTCTTTCACCAGCGCGTTGACGATCGTACGTGCGTGTTCCTCGCGCTGCTGCTGCTGCCGCAGTGCACTGAGCAGCTCCTCGTGGGTCTCACTCGACGTCTGCGCGCGTCGCAGACTCTCGTCTCGTTCACTCACGAGCAGTGCGTTCTGCCGCTGCAGTGCGTCGTTCTCGATCAGAATACTCTCCATCTCTCGCTCCATAGTCTGCTTGAGATGCTGCAATTGGCTCTGCAGCGACTGGTTCAAGCTGCACTCGGTCTCCAGCTCACGCGTCTGGAGCTGCAAGTGCGAGGCGAGGACTTCGATGTCGTCCTGTAGCTGTTGCTGTTGCTGTAGCTCTGCATAAACTACCTGGCCTGCTACGTGGTCGGCTGTGGCTTGAACACTGTGTGGCTCCTCCATCTCCTCCCGTTGCTCCTCTGTCTCCTCCTCCACTGACGAGTCGTCCGGCGTCTCATCCGACTGCTTCGCCTCGTCGGACGACTGGATCACCTCAGGAGAAGCGACTTCTTTCACTGGAGACAACGCAGACGACTCAGATGACACGCTAAACCGTCTCACATCGTCCAGCTCCTCGCTGTCGCTTCCCTCCCCATCAAGGTCTCCGCTATCGTCTTCATCGGGCTGTTCCGGCGCGTCTCTCTCCTCATGCGGCTGGTTCCCCTGTCTTTCAATGCGCTGTTTCACACCGGAGGATCGACGCGACGCTCGCTCGCCTGGAAACGCTGCAGCTGATCGCTCCATTGTCCCACGCACCACAATCGTATTCGCCTCTCTGATAGTGATACGGTTGCAAGCCTCTCGTGCAAATGGAATTCCGCGCAAAATAACTTCAAGCGTCGCCTTTCTTACCAACGATTGGCTAAAAGTTGAAGTGATCCACAAATACGAGCCAATCACAGCCCCGTCTCAGCCTACATGGCTACACTTTGTGCGTCCCACCTCCAGCAACTCACTGTGCAGTGTACTAGTATCGCATCGCGCCATGCAGGCGCACCACGTCTCGAGCCACGACCTGGCGCTGCTCGAGCGCTTCGTCCACGACTGCGTACAGCAGCTGCCTAAGCTTCCCACGGCCACGCCACACCAGCTACCGCAGCGATGCTCCACGTACCACACGGGCTGCGCGGCCATGCTGCGGCAGGTGCTGGGCGTGCTGGCGCCGCTGTCACCGCGCATGTGCCAGCTCATCGCGCAGGTGTGGGACCTCACGTCGCTCAACTTCTTCGTGCTGATCCAGTTGGCGCAGTCGTCGATCGAAGAGAAGGACGCAGTGTACGCCAAGTGGCGACAACTGCAGCGGTTCGGTGAAGAGACCACGGCGCAACACGCGCAGCGCGTCACCAAGTACGAAGCCGAGCTGGAACAAGTGCGGCTGGAAAGCCGAGAGCTACGCGCCGAGCTGCAGAAGACACGGCAGAAGGCGAACCGCCTGGGCGTGGAGAATGCGCAGCTACGCAAGGCTGTGGACGGACTGATGGAGATGAACGACACGCTGAACAGCCGCATGGTCGACGGCATCTCGACCGTCGAACGGCTCGATGATAATGTGCTGGACGCGTCGGGACGAGGCATCCGCAACGACGCGGACGAGTGGGAACTGTACGGCGTGAGCACGGAGGAGCTGGAGCGGCTGGACGTGGTCCACCCCATTGAGAGCTGCGCGCAGGACTTTGACCAGCTTTTCGAAGGGCTGTTCGACCGCGAGCGCGAGCAAATGGCGCTGGTAAACGAACTGGATCGGTTCATGAACTCAAACGTCGTCGCGTTGCTCTGGCGCCATGGACCCGACGAGGACAACACCAAGTTCCTGGAGCAGATGATGAACAAGCGTACGATCGGATCCCAAACGGAGGACGACGAGATGAATATCCTCAGTGAAGATCTGTACGGTGGCGGTGATGGAGACGCCGACGGAGACAGTGAGAACAACAACAGCAGTACTAGTACCAGCAGCAATGACCCATCGCTCGCCAGCGGCCAGACAGGTAAGGCGACTGTCATGACCAAGCGGCAGTTGCTGCCCCCGCCGCTGAGAGCCCAGCTCACAACGCGGCCCAAGATCCAGCGCGTGCTGGAAAAGGACCAGCTAAGCCAGATCGTGCTGCTGGTGTTGCTGGAGAAGATGGAGATCGACGGCGGGATGATCCGCATGCATCAGCCACGCGTGGCTCTCCATCGGTTCATGAAAGACTTCTTCTCACTGCGCTACGGGCTCGTGCCGCTGGCCGAGTATCGAATGATGGAGGTGGTCAAGAGCATGCTCTACTACCACGAGAAGCAGGAGGCCGAGGCGCGTCGCATGCGGCAAATCACTGGCGCAGCGCCGCCCTCAACGACAACTCCACTGCTACAACAGCAGCAGCAGCAACTGGAGCAGCAAGCCATGTGTTCCAGCGGGTCGTTTTGTTTGCTTCCAGGCGTGGATATCGCACAGCTCAGTCGCGACGACCTACGCATTTCGCTCTTTGCGCGGCTCTGTGAGCTCGTGCCGTTGCAGTGGAGCGACACGCAGGTCGCGCCTGTGGCTGGCAATCTCTTTGCCTGTGCGATCAACGCGCTGCTGGACTTTCTGGGCGACGTCATCGAACTGGACCGCTCGTGCGGGTCGCTGCGGGAGCTCGTCGGTCGCTTCAACGGCAGCAGTGGACGCCACCAGCACTGGGAGGTCTCTCTGGAGACCGCGTCGCTGTTAGTCGCGCACCACTTCGCTTACTGTGACGCTGTTCGCGTGGAGCTCATGCAGAGCCGCCTAGAGATGCTGCTCACCGACGCTGCTGATGGTTCTTCAGGCCGTGAAGCGTCTCCAGTCTCGTCGCTTTCGCTGGTGTCTGTTGACTCGCTGCTCGTGTTCTTCGTCACGCAGTGGTTCGAGAACGACCAGCGGCTCACCGCCAAACTCCACGACGCGTTCCACCGCCAAGTGCTTGTCCAGAAAGAGCGCGAGGCCCACGACCTGCACTTTGAGTCGCCGCCAATGGAAACCCTGCGACGTGTGTGGCAGGCACTAAGCGACGAACACTTGTCGGCGTTGGATCTCCACGAGCTCGAGCGTGCGTTCGAATCGATCCTGGAGCTGCGGAAGACACCGATACAGACACAGAGCCACTCGCCACACGTTGGAGCTCGTCGCATCTCCACCAAGCGCCAGTCGCTCCTGGCTCTCCCCGCTCTCTCCATTCACAGTCACGCCACTGATAGCAGCAGCAATGGCTCGTCCCGTCGAGGCTCCGCAAGCCCAGGGCCCTCGGTCTCTGCCTCTGCCGTCATGGGGCTGTGCGTGGGCGGCATCTCCGAGAAGGAGTTCGTGTTCCAGACGCAGCAAGTGCTGCGCGTGCGTCGCGTGTGTCGCGGGCTGCGCACCAACGGCCGCTGCGTCGTGGACGCCAAGTCCCAGCAGCACTTTGGAGCCCGAGGCCGAGTGGTCACAGACGAAAGTGAGACCGTGGCAGCAGTTGCTAGCTACGAGCTCAAGCCCGGACTCCAGGGCCAGGCCGCAGACCCAAGCAGCGACTGAAGAGATAGACAAACAGGAAGAATCGTTTCATTAGCAATTTTCAAAATACTGGGGGCTGGCGGGGGAGTTGAAGTGACTGGCGAGAGAGGACGCTCCAGGAGTCAAGGCGGACGCGACCACACACACACACACACACACGGAAAGAAGAAATAGATGAGACCAATATGAATGAATGAATCGCCAGTCGTCGCTCCCCTCCGTCTCTCCACCAGCTCCTTCGTGGCTAGGGTGCCCACCACCGCTTACACGAAGAACATGCAGTTGAGCATGTTCTGGTGGAGCTCTGCAAACTCAAAGTCGGACGCGATCGAGTTGTACGAGCCGACCGTGGACGCGCCGTCCGAGCATTCGTTCAAAAAGAACTTGGCCCGCGCGGCCGCCAAGTGCGCGTAGTACACGGGCGGCACGATCGACACGGAGCGCGTGCAGCGCTGGTACGTGTAGCACAAATTGTAGGTCAGTCGCTGGACGTCGTCCGAGCTCAGCTTGTTCTCGTCGTGGAGCACCGTGTAGTGCGCCGGGCAGCTCGTGCCCTGGATGCCGCTGTGGCCGTAGAGGAAGAAGTCGAAGCGGTGCGAGTCCACGATACCAGCGTCCACCACTGTGCCGGGCGTCAAGTTGCCGCTACGGTCCAAGTTCTGGCGCTGCTCCGTGAACGCGCGCATGTGGTGGCGCTTGTTGGTGATGATAAAAGTCACGGGTGGCACGTACCCGTCCTCCATCATCAGACAGGCCTGGCGCAGCGCCTTCATCTCCGACTGCAGAATGTCGTGGAACTGGCCTTCGCTCACGCCGTCGCGGTAGTACACCACACGCTCCGGCTTGCGGCCCGTGTGTTGGTAGTACGCGAGGAACAAATCACGCAGCATACCTGGCAGCTTCTGGATATCGTTACCCTTCTGCGAGGCCACGCGGCCAACGTACTTGGCCGAGTAGCGGTCCAGCGACGCGACCACTGAGGCGATCGACGGGCTCTTGCCCATGCCCGAGCGCGGGTGCTGCACGTCGGCGCCGATGATGATCGTAGGCACATCGCTCAGCAGTGGGAACTTGTCGCGGAGGATGGAGTTCTTGCCGCTGAGCTTCATGTTGACCTTGAGACACACGTTCGCACAGTACTGCGGGTTGGCCTTCGGCACGTTCTTGGCGACGATGCACTGGCTGGGAACGCCCAGCACCGTGTCCGACACGCGCTTGATCTCGCCGTACGAGCCCACTGACGCGTCACGCTTGATCACCATGATGAGACGCGGTGGAGTACCCTTACGCTCAATCTCACGGTAGCACTCGTGCATGAGCTCCTCAATCGACGCACCGCGACGGTCGCTGGCGTCCAAGAAGAACGGACGGTCGTCCACCACGTCCATGCCACAGATACGCGCCGTGCGACAGAACTGCGAGATGAAGTTGTCGACTTGGCTGCGCGGCAACCCGACGCCGCCTTCGACCACCACGCCCCAGCCCTGCAGCTTCGCGCCGTCCACAAACTCCTTGTCGCGCAAGTTCCACGCGCCCTGGCTTGGACGCTCCGACACGTTCTTGTACTGGACTTCCGGCGTCTCCAGTACACGCGCGTTCACATTCTCCATGCGCTGGTCCACACGCAGCCCAAACGCCGCGAGGTACGGATCGTTCTCAAAGCCAGCGCCGTGGACCTGCTCCATCACGTTGCGCTGGCGCTCCACTGGTTTCTGGCACGTCTTGCGGATAATCTCGGCCGTGTCCAGGTCGTTGATGTTGGCGCAGCGCTGGCCGGGCGCCACGTCGCACACCTCCAGCGGCAGCCACGTCGGCTTGCGCTTGCTGCCCACGTTCACGGCTGGCAAGAACGGATATTTGAGCGATGACGCGCCGTAGCGGTCCTTGAAGTACTGCGCCACCGACTTCTGCTCACCACGCACGTCAAACATCAATGCGTCCGCCGGCATGTTGCTCACGCCCTGGATCGGACGCTTGCGGTCGCTGCGGTGGTTTGGCACCACTTCAATCTTGCGCAGCGCACGATGGAGCATCCGCAGCTGGCGGTCGTCCAGGCGGTCCATATCCTGCGGGCTGCGCGTGCGCGTACACGCCATCGCGAGCGTGAGCAGCGACTCCGGTGCGTAGAACACCGTCGCGGCCTGGTCGATATTGAGTAGTAGCTTACGCTGGCCGATGCGAATCGACTGGTGGTAGCCCCAGCACAGCTCCTTGCCGCCCTGCAAAGGGTGGGTCTTCTTGACCGAGAACAGGTTGCGGCCCACGGGGATCATGCGCTGCGCACCCAAGTGGCGAGCCACAACATCCAGCGCCTGGATCAGCCGCATCGGGTTGTGGTCGGCGTTGGCGTAGTACTGGTCCAAGTCGTTCACGGGGATCGACTCGACCTCCTTGATCGTCACGTCGAACGTCGGCGGGCCGCGGCCACGCTGCGGCTGCTGCTGCTGCTGCTGGGGCTGCGGACCGTTCGGGTTCACTTTCTCAAACACCTTGTGCGTCCACGCGAGTCGCACGGGCGAGTAGATGGCCGACATGCTGTCGTGCACGACCTTCACGCCGCCAAACTCCGCCTCGTATGAGCGCAGCGTCTCGTTGATCACCATGCGGACGACCTGCTTCGACAGCGGACGGTCCTCCCGCGGACGGTCGTCTCCTCCCATGGGCTGGTCATCGCGTGGCGCTGGCGGAGGAGGACGGTCGCCCATCATCTCCACGTCCGTGTCCTCCACCTTGACGCCGTCTCCGCCCGTCATGGGCTCGTCCTTGGGCTCACTCTGGCCGCCGCCGTACTTGGCGTCCGCCGACCGCTCCACAGCGACGTGGTACTTGAAGATCTCCTGCACGCGGCTCGTGTCCAGCGTCACACCGAAGTAGTTCACCGTCACATCGATCTTGCGGCCGACCGTCGCCAAGTCCGGACGCCGACAGATCACAAAGTCGCGCTGCAGCTCCGGATGGTCGTCCGCCACCGCCAGCGGAGGCACGCGGCCCGTCCACAAGTCCACGAGCCGTGGGTCTTGGATCGGCTGGCCCAGTTCTTCAATGCCGGTGCCCTTGATCTCACCGACGCCCGGACCCATCTCACCGCGTCCTCCGCCACGGCCTCCACCGCCACGGCCGCCGAAGCCTCCGCCGCGGCCTCCACCGTAACCTCCACGCCCGCCACGGTCGTCTCCTCCACGACGGTCGTCACGTCCTCCTCCACCACGGTCATCGCGGCCTCCGCCACGATCGTAGGACCCACCACCACCAGTGCTGCTACCTCCGTAGCGGTCTGCTCCGCCGCTGCTTCCACCGTAGCGGTCGGCTCCGCCGCTGCTTCCACCGTAGCGGTC
>JAADXI010000813.1:0-14479 GCA_023337615.1 Pythium brachiatum | reverse complement strand
TCTCGCCGCCGGTCATGTGAGAGAGTCAACTTCTCCTCACAGCTCTCCGACCTTCTGTGTGCGCAAAGCGCCAGGGGGTGGCGGATTGTACACGTGTTCAACAAGCTGAACGCTGCGACGATACCGGCGCAGACGCCGATACCGAGGAAAGACGTCATCATCGATGGCATGGCTAGGAGTACCATCTTCTCCTCGATGGATCTGCGAGACGGCTTCTATCGGATCCTGATGCGGGAACGTGACGCACCGTATACGGCTGTGAGCACTCCGAGTGGGATGCTCTGGGAGTAGTTGGTGATGCCTCAGGGATTGAGCAACGCCCCAGTCACGTTCAATAGATTTGCGACCCATCTATTGCGGCCGGTGCGAGCGTTCGCACAGAGCTACTTCGACGACGTGTTCGTACACAGTCGTGCGATGGACGGCAAGTCCGAGGTGGAAGTCCATCGTATCCACCTGCGGAAGGTGCTCACGTTGATGCATAAGCACAAGTTGTACGCCAACCTGAAGAAGTATATCTTCGCGGCAAGCGAGATACCCGTTCTTGGTTGCTTCGTCGGCAAGAACGGTGTACGCCCTGATCCGAAACGATCAAGGCTATCCACGACTGGCCCGTGCCAGTGGATTTCAAGGGACTTCGCAAGGTTCTTGGGCTTGCGGCGTACTTGCAAAAGCTCGCAACTACGCCGAGATGACTGTTGTGCTTTCTTTACTGTTGAAGAAAGGCACGATGTGGAAGTGGAGCGCTGAGTGCTAGCGTTTGGTATTCCAGCCAATCAATGTGGGTAAATCGTGGCATATCAGGTTACAGCTGCCGCTCATCCAATAGGAAATTAGTGCAAAACCACGCTTTTGGCCAGATTTAGCAAAACAAGGTACGTTTTGTAATGGAAAAATACCCAAATCGCAGGTTTTGCTCACCGGTCAAACTGACCAAAAGCGTTGTTTTGCAAGAGCCCGAGCCGAAACACTAAGAAATCCTAATATAAGAAATTCCTAATGTTATCTGTGAAGTTTTTGTAAAACCACGCTTCTGGCATGGTTTTGCAGCCGACCTCCGTTGGCTCCGCCAGCGTACAGTATTTGAGAGGTTTAGGCAAGATGGATAAGATCATATTTTGCTAAACCACGCCATTTGCGTTGTTTTGTAGGCTGCCGCGAGAGGGATTTGATTGGCTAAAGCGCCATCTGTATAGAGGATAAGAGGTATGTTTAGTGTGGACAATACATTATAAGAGGTAAAATGGTGGGTACACATAGAGTATAGCAGGTGATGTTGCCTAAATGTTGCTGTAGTCCCTCCTATAAAATAATACACCCAAATAGTAGCTATAATAGGAAATGGCTGGGTATTTTCCAGAACCATGCGAGAAGCGTGGTTTTAGGGCTGACCGTCCACGAAAGGGTTAAGGAGCCGTCCTCACATTGGTTGAGTCGGTTTCCGTCGGCGTACCGATCAAGTGTCCACCGGTACGCCCTCGACGACGGTATCCTTCGATAACGGGCGGCTGCGGACGACGAGTATCGCATCGTCGTCCCCGAGGATGTGAATCTGCGGCTGCGGATCCTCTTCGAGTACCATGATGGCCAGTGAGTGGCCATCGTGGACGCGAGAAGACGTTCGCCGCTCTCGCTAGTCCGACGTATGAGACGCTTGGCTGCATAGCTTCGTATTCTGACGCAATCGCGGTTCTGTGCAGTCTTCCTGGACGGGTTCGAGGGCTGGGCTCGCGATGCTAGACAGAGCCGTGCTTTCTATTTGTGGTGCTGTCGTTGGGGGAGAGTATACGCAGTGGAACCAGTGAGAAATCAGCCACAGGACCAGAAATAACGTTCCAAATCATTCTTATCTTTTGGCGTGCCCGCTCCCGGGAGCAAATGCAGCGAATGACGCTTCGTCGTCATCGTGCGTTAGCGGGCGCGCGTGCGTGCGGCTTGGGCAGCGGTGTGGGGTAGAGATCGAGACGGGACACGAGCGGCGGTGCAGCCGGGAGAAGGCCGACAGCAGGGGACCTTAACGACAACCGACTTGTCGTGACGGCTTTTTGCAATGCGACAGGGCTTTGACCTTTTTGAGCTCTTCGACACTACGAGACATAGCCACACTCGTCCTCGTGAAAAATACATCCTTACATAAAAATTACGAGGAAAGCTTCCGAGTGTCAGTAACAGTTCTGTGTTGAGCTATAGGGAGTTTAATTTTGTACTTATCCTATATCCACATTAGCTCAGTATTCTACGCCTTCTGCAAATGCACATGTGTAGTTCTCATGATCTACAGGCAGCGCGTGCTCAACACACAATAACCAAGCAACGGTGCAATAGCGTAGCTAGTGGTAACATGAGAGGGAGATCAATACACTGTGCGGTACGACTCAAGCACGGCGTAGATGGCGACGATAGCCAGCGAGGCGGCCACGGTCGCAGCGCCAACTAGCGAGGTGGCCAACAGAACAGACCACAATGACGGTGAATTGGGAGGCTGCCAGCGAGACAACTACGCCAGACGGCCTGTGGAGGGTCGATGACGACGACGACAACGGCGACGATAGCACTGCGAAGACGGTCAGCTGGACGATCACGATGACGGTCACTGATGACGGCTACGCTAGACGTCATGCGAGAAGGCCTGCAAAGTGGTCTCGATGCCAGCCACGATGAAGAATGTTGGCATCCCTTTTTTATGATTGACAGTGAGATCACGAGTTGCTGGCATACACCCACCGCACACACTATACATCTCGCATCATATATATTTTCTGTATAATGTGATCACCAATCACGCCTGGATCGGCGTCCAGCAAATTCCGCCAACATGTAAACGGCAAAAAGAGTCCGATTCAAAAACAATGTACTCCATATTTTTATTCTGCCCATCAATTCCTGATACTCCAATCACCTTGTTCCACAGCTGGTTGGGTTTTCCTGGGTTTTCGAGATCAGCGTCCGATGGGTTCTATCCACCAGCTCTGGAGGTGGTCGACACCGATTCCCGAAAAATTCATATCGATGGGCGGGCGTAATCAACCTTGACCCTTTCGCCAACACTTCCTTACATTACAGATAGACCGAATACAAATTTCAAGTACAGCTTGTATGAAACGTGTAAATTCTACATGTTTGAGTGCTATCAGGTATTCCCTCTGATTCATTTCCACAGCCCCTTTTCGGAAGGGCGATGCACAAACTGGCGGTTTCACATTTTCACAACCCCATGATGGGGCTTAACGCGTAGAATGTACACCTTAGGCGACTCGATTTTCGAGCACATGATTGGGCATGCAGCTCGTTGGGTGTGCTTGCGTGAGGCTCTCACACTATTTTGGCAATCATGCGCGTATGTTTGGAAAGATTCCCCCGGTAACTTTCACGATATAAATTCTTGATGATGTCCATCATCCACACCCACTGCGTGGCTGCGTGACCGCATTGCGGGCACCCATCGATGTCTGAATGTCATCAGCGTCAGGGTGTCGAAGAAGAAAGATGCAGATCGCCACTGGAGCGATCTAGTTCGCATTTCAAGATGCCACTAGCCGTTGGAAACGAGACCAACCCAGATGAGGAGAGCGAGTTGACCGAGATTGAAGATGTCGGCAGTGACGGTGGAGGCGGTGACGTGGGAGACAGTGGTAATAGTGAAAGTGGTGGGGGTGGCTGCAATGAGGGCGAATCATGGATGCGAATCAGGGCGGCGAATCCGCTGAAGCTACGGCCTGGAAGCCATCGAATACAGCGTTCGATTGGATAGTAAACAATCAATCAAATGTAGACAAGTCAGTGTATGTGTCCACCTAATTAAACCACAAGTTGTGGGCGTTGCAGTAGTTTATATACAACCACACATTTTATACGGTCCCACTTTGAACCGCATCATTATGGAAATGTGGTAGCATTCACGACAGGTATCCGTATGTGTGGTTCCAATAACGACTGACTGTGGATACCAGGGTTTGACAAGCCACCTAAACCACACAAAGCAGTAATCATGGTATTTGATACCACACAACAAACCACACAAAGCAGTAATCATGGTATTTGATACCACACACTTCGCATCTCGTGATCTAGATAACTCCACATTGGCCAACAAGTGGTTTCCACTACCACTCGATATGGAAACAATATTTTACTGATAGTACTCCGAAGGAGTGCTACAGCCCTGTCGACCTTTATATGCTCTCGCAGTAATTTATCAACTGCTGCGATTTCTTACACATGCGTTTGTATTGAAAGTAAGTTTACCGAATATATTGTGACAGTTTCATGGGTATTTGCAGTGTTTTTATGCGACTTATAGGGGCAAAATATGGGATTTCAGCTAATATTGGACGCGCCTCTTTCTAATCAAAGTACTGTACTGCTATAGGGCTCCCAAGTGTATAGAAAAACAAGTCACCATGAACTGGAGGGTTATTGAATTCCAAGGACTGAAGGAGGCGAGTAGTGGGCATTTTCACGCAACTCCGCACGACAAGAATGGCGAGGCCATCGAAATCTGTATCCATGCAGGCATTTGGACATCGCCACGGACGGCAAGATCTGAGAGTAGCGGAAAGTTGGAATTGAATTGTTGAATTGAGCCGTTTTCGGTGTATGGCGAGTGAGCCCTGTGACTATCGACTACTTCGAAGTACAATGGGAAGCTAATCTAGAGGCGCAACAGTAACTCGGTCAACGTACATAGAGGTAACTACTTCGAAGTAGTGAATTACAATACGGCACGACTGGACACGCAGTACCTGGAGCTCTCGTCACGACTGGACACGCAGGAGGCTGGCTCGGCATTCGAGCTGGCTGCACCACGCCCCACCATCTTGTATGGCCACCCAGAGGTAGAAAGACAGCGGGACGTGGCACACGACTGGTAACACGCAGTAGCTGGAGCTCTCGACGCGACTGGACACACATTCGGGTGCATGGTAGCTGGCTTGGGTGGGCGCAAGAGCGTGGTGGAGAGTGGTGTACGGCTTGGTGGGGCTTAGTGGTTGTTTGAGCGTGGCGAATTGAAAAATGAACTGTCAAGGCGAGCTGTGCGCGAGCGCGTTAAAGAAGCGCATTGGCAAGCATTCCGACTTGTGTCTATTATACCAGAACTTCGCGAGTCTCTGGGATCCGAAAACCTTTCTGAGTTCGATTGATGGTGGGTGAGTGATGGAGATTGAACATCGGTAGAGCAGAAACCTGCGGTGATTGATTGATCTCTCGACGATACAGAGTGGACTCCAGTTTCTCTAAGGTCTGTCAGGTGATTGCACAACCACGATGCCTACAATCAAAAGAAACATATGTATGATGAGTCCTGGCACTGGCCATCAATCCATTTGGCCCAGCGTCGCTGTGGGGGTTGTCGTGCTCCGGTGCACCGACCACGATGCCGGTACGATGAGTTGTGAAGGCTTTCACCCGCGAGTTGTCAGCAGTCAAGAGACGCCAGCCCAAGCCAAAAACAGTTGAGCCTCTGTTTCACCAGCTCACCATACTACGTAGTAATTGTAAGCTGCCTTTCGAGGCGAACGGTTCAGGGCCCTGTGTGTGCTGGTAGTAGTGGTGATGCCGTGGTGTACGTCTCCGCGCTGTTGCTGCAGCTCTCGCTTCATGTGCAACAGTTCTATCTCTACGTGTTTCTCATCAGCACGTTCGCGCTCTTCATCTACAAGGTCTCTTTGACCATATCCCACCATTTCGTGTCCCCCCGAATAGGCTGCATTTTCATCAGCAGCAGCATCATCAGCCTGATGAGTTTCCATACAGACCGGATTGACTATCCAGATTAGGTACCCATAGGGACTATCAGCCCACATCACTCTGGTAGAAACTACGGCGTATGTATGGAGTGGTTTCAAGTAGGATACATTTGGGGTATGTTGTCCCTCTACGACAACAAATGGAGTTTGTCGAATTACAACTTCCACGCAATCATGCCTTTTAGGGAACGGATCGCCTTGCACAACACGTTGACGGTGAGCTCGCCTTGCACAACGCGTTGGCGGTGAGCTCGCCTTGATTGTTCAGCTTCATCGCTGCCTTGAAAGGCGCAGGGTCATTTCCATATTGGTCGCAAACATACTTCGTGATAAGCTTCATTTGGGAGAGGCGCGCCTCGTGTTTCGTCGGGAAGAAAGTCGACACTTGCTCGATGCTGGTGGCGAGCTGGGTCACTGTTCCAATACTGCACGATGTATTCCTTCCAAGAAGTAGCCTAAGTGAACTCGGAGAGCTGATACTCAGATGAGTATTCAGCGACGATTGGCGGCGACGTCTGGGCTGATGCCTCCTCGCTGCTATCCTTGAATGTCTTGAGCGTGTTCACCAGCTTGACTTCAAGTATCTCTCCGACCATTTCCTTTATCGAGGCGCACGCACACAAGCTGGCTGGACCTGCTCGGTTGTCCGGGTGCGTGGTCTAGATATGCGCGTTCATAGACATGTCTTCGACGTGAACAACCATATCAGTCGCGAAGCAGTCACTGTGGTGGTTCTCCTCGCGATCAAGCACGTAGTCGAGTAGATATCGAACCATGTTTCGGACTTCTCCTTTGGGGCCCATCCTGTCCACCACTTGACGCCCTTCAAAGACCAGGGTAGCGGAGCGAACATAAAGCGGTACTGGGCCCCACACCGTCGAAAACAGTGCACTGTGAACCAAAGATCCTCGCCAAGGATGCCCTTGCTGATCCCGCTCGCCCCTGCGACGATGTTCAACACCTGGTTGAAGTTTATGGCGGCCATCATAGATCCCCACTTGATGCTGACCTTGGCGTACGATGCTAGCGTCTCGTTGATGGGCTTGCCACTCTCACTGCGCCGTATTGTACATTCTGACACAGAACCCGGGTCAACGCGGGGAATAGACAATCGTCCTTTGACCATTTGTGCTCGCAGCGTGGTCTCCGCGAACTCTACCCACGCTTTGACATGGGTTTACGACAGCAGGACATCCTGTCTCATTGTCCTGAGAAGCTCCCTCATTCGACTCTTTGCTACCAATACGGCTTGTCTATCGGGTCTCTAAAGCTGTCATTCGCGCACGTGAGTTGTACGTTTCTTCCTTCACCACTGCTCTGTCAACTCGTTTTGGAGGATTTTTGGCAGCCTTTTGGCGTTTGGCGCGGATGCGCTCACCAGCGCTTCATGCCTGCTCGACGTGACACTGATAATTTCGTGAGCGCTCGCACGCTTCGTGCTGGCCGAACTGTTTCGCCCGCCTCAGATCGCCCAGAGCTTAGAGGTGGCAGTGTTGGTGTGAAATACACGGGCGGTATGCTTGCCATATGGGCTTCACATGGCCTTGACCTGCTGGTGATGTCCATGTTCTGTGTACTGGCGCCTGGGACCGGCCCAGGCTGGCACAGTGGCGGCGAGGATTAAGAAGTGATCCTGGTTGAAACGACGTGACCGGATCGGCTCTCGTAGAGTGACTTGAACACGGACTGTGGACGTACGTAGACCCGCTCCTCAGTAGCCACCCGGCAACCAAAATTCCCTAAAGCGCGCTCGTACTGGCTCTTCTCAATGCCGACACGAACACACTGACAATTGAAATTCACACACTCGTTGAATTGAGTACTCGACGCTTTGCCCCGATGACCAGATGCGAGGGGGGAATCCGTGTGCACCGACGCGACTCGTCACAAGCTGCGTGTTGAGTGGAGGATCGTCAGAGGGTTCGGCTTATGACCGGACTACGTTAAAAGAGGGATTGTTCACTTTTCCCACTTTGAGGCAACAAGTGACCTTTTTCGAGATCGTGAAGTGGGAAAAGTGGGATTTTATAGATATGATATGCAATTTATATGGTGGTGATGCCCTACAGATCTACAATAGTAGCCTTCAAGCCAGCGCCAAGATAATCTAATGTACGCCCAACAAATTCCTTGGGTGACGCTGTGTACGGCATTTTGAAATCACCGTTGATCGCGTGCGTTTCTAAGTCTGCTTCCTCGAGATGTGCGGCTTCATAAGGCCCGGCGACCTTTGTAATCGAGCATATCTTGCGCACAAGCTCGGCGAGGCGGTCGTGCTGCTGGTGGACTAGTGTTGTAAGGCCTTGTAACGAGACGAATACACGCTGGCTTCGCGTGCGATCTCGCGCAACGCAAACAGAAAGACCTCCAGGTCAAACTTGAATCCCACGACGGGTTCTTATTAGTCAAGTCGGAGCGAACATCAAACCCGCGCGTGCATGCACAGCCAATTGGCGACGCCACCATATAGCACTTGGACCGCATCCGAGCAATGAGGATTTGCTGGCGTCGGATGAAGCTGATCAACGTAGTCAGTTTACTTATATAGTTTTGGTTGAGTGAACTTTCAAACACTATCTGCACCTTGAGGTGCATCAAATTCCCAATTTAGAGTTGGATCGGCGGAAATCTAGAAGTAGGAAACGTGTGGGGAAATTCCTAAATTCCCCCTTTAACCCCTCATTCACCGATACATGCTCAGTATGTATGCGGCGTCTGTCCATACATACTGAGCCTGTATGTGAGCTTAGCTGCAACTAGAATAGCTCGGGTTTTATTTCGTTGGCTCGGGAACCCCTGTCTGCGGAGTTTTCTTTCTCGGATTTCCAGTTGGTGTCTCACCCGTACGGCGTAGATTTGGGCCCAACCCCAAACCAGCAGAAGGCTATCCTGCGCGAGTGATCGCAAACAGGCTGGCAGACCGGTAAGACAGTGTGAATGGAATGGAATGTATTGGAGTTACTGTCTTTGATCTGTTATTCTAGCTATTCCTGACGTAGATTTGCGTGGCGAGTATCCCGGGTTGTCGCGAGAGCTTGGTGGGCCTACGGAGCTGGCGTGCTCTCGTTGAGAATCGCCGATCGATCTGTTTTTCCTGTTCCTGCCTCGCCAGCTCTGGAAAATCATCGCAGACAAGAGCAACCGGTACATGCACCGGAGCATATCGGCGTGGGTGGACGCAAGGTTCGCGCAGCAGCGAAAGAGGAAGGCGAAGGATCCGACGTTCGATGTCAAGTCGAAGAAGGAGATCCGGACGGATTTCGCGAAGATCGCTGCCTTTGGAGCCGAGGATCCGGTACGAGTCACCGCCTTGCTGATCGCACGCACGCTCTGTCCGCACAAACGTCGTCTGGTGCACCACAGGGGCACCACGCAGCGAGGTGCCGCTCCGAAGGGCACATTCACGGACTTCATGTCACGCAACAGGAATGTCGAGCATGTATGTGTATATCATCCATGTATGCGTCATGTATGCCTAATTCTGACGCTTGCTGTAGATTTGACGACATCATGCGCGCACTGCACTTCACGATCCTCGTGCGCTTCAGGACCGAGCGTGGAAGATATGGTCGGTTGTCGATTACTTGCAGAAGACGTTCCAATATACCTACAACGTGCCCAGCATCATCCCGTTCGATGAGGGTATCCTGCCGTCCCAGTCGGCGTTCAACGGCATGAAGACGTACATGAAGGACAAGCCTCACAAGTGGGCACGAAGCTCTTCATCTCCTGCTGCGCGAGAACTTCATACTGCATCAGGTACGTACTGCTCCTACCCTTGCGACTGACTTTGTTTTTTAAGCCCAAGTCCGCATACATGCTCAGTGTACTAACGAATATTGGCTATGCCTGCCACATACCTGCCCCCGAATTGAAGTCTACTGCGGAGCCAAGCACGGAGCCAGCACCGTGATCGACGGTAAGTCTGGGCCGGATGCGGTCATCCACAACATGGCGATCGTGCTGAAGAACGACCGGTCGAGGCACCACCTCGTGGTGATCTAGACGTCTGTCGCTTTGCTACTCGCCCTCCTGGCCATGCAGATCTACGCGGTCGCCACCGTGCAGACGTCGCGCCTTGGCTTCTCCGACAAGCTCAAGGAGTCGAGCCTCCCAGCCAAGCGCAATCGCCGCCGTGGCGACACGCTGCTCCAGCGGTGCGAGGCGGTACCGGCCCTCGTGGCATGTACGTGGCAGGACTCCAAGCCAGTTCACTTCTTGGCCAGAGCGCGAAGACGGTCAGTGTCGGTGGTGGCGCCCACTGAGATAACAAGAGCTCTAACACTGTTCTGCTTTAAGATCGTCGCGTGAGCGCCACCGAGTGGGAGAGCCTGCCAGCACCGAAGCAGGTCACCGACTACTAATGCAACATGGGCGGCGTCGACGTCGCTGACCAGCTTCGGCTGCAGCGGTACAGCCTCCAGATGGTCTGCAAGTACAAAAGTACTACAAGGGCCTGTTCCTGGGGTTTGGCGACATCGCGCTCATCCTATACAAGATGAGCGCGATGGCGCGCGGACTCAAGCCAGCGTCTCACGAGGAGTTCCTCGTGCTCCTTCACGAGCAGCTCCACTCGGTGGACGTGGACTACTTGGCGCTCCCCGACGTCGCCGCGCCGTTCACGCCCACGCCAATCCCCCGTCCTGCCCGCAGCCGCCACGATGACGAAGACCTCCACAAACCCACGCAGGCCGCCGACAAGCACCTCACCACAAGCAGCCAGAACAAGCGCCGCCAGTGAGCATGCAAGGTGTGCTCCCTCTTGCGCGCCCCCGGCGTGCCGAGAGGAAAGGCCACGAAGTACTTCTGCCCAGCATGCTCAGATGGACCAGCCCTGTGAGTGGAATCCCAGCTATTTATTGATGTTGGTCTACTGACTACACTGACGCTTCCTGTGTAGGTTCTATCTATGCAACACGGTGCGGCCTGCCGACACGCATCACCTAGACCGAACCTGTTTTCAGGTATGGCACGAGGACTGGGAGTGCAGCGAGCGCATCCCCTACGGCGTCTCCAACCGGATTCAGATGCGAGCTCCTGGGAAGCCGCGTCGCCCTCGTGATGAAAACGAGGCGTCCAGTGGCGAGACCAAGTCAGATGCATGATAACTTCAATGAATTCTTGCTTTGATTCAAAGTTTTCCTCTCCACTCCTCATTGTTCTGCCCATAGACTAAGCGTTCAGAGGCCATGTCAAGCAGCCTCGCATGTTCCCTGTACAAAAACACTGTCAAGTACCACCTCCGCTGCACTAAAGCTGGAATTCCAAAAGCCGGGACAGGTCGCATACCGGCTGTGCATGTATGTTTCAGACCGATTCCGGTCAAAACCCCACTAAAACCCAGGCTCACATACATTCCCCAGACTAAAAAAAAACAGTAGAGAAATCGGCCTCCATACAAAAATCAAATCAAATTACTTGTCACATTCTGTTCCCAAAGCCAAAAACACTCGGATGACCAAGATGAGTCGGTGAATGAGGGATTAACGTAGTCTGGATGACCGCTTGCATATGGATGGCTTGTCTTCAAAGCAACTGGGACTGATTGAAGTTGGATACAGATACGGTGTGTTCTTGTATTGCGATCGTAGCGAGGCCTTGTGTGTGTTGTTGTTGCTGCTTCTTGGGTCTGGGGACTTGTGTTCTCCGAAGAAAAATAGGGAGTGTGTTCTTTCTTGAGTTGAAATGCTAGAGACTCATCGCTACGGTTACAAACTCAAAATAGGGTAGTCAACGGGCCCTTATACTGGGGCTTTATTGGGGTGAATCCCCAGTGTCCTACTCCTACTTATTTATTGTTATGTCTCTTAATGTCAATGCACGTACCCAGCACTGCTTAGTCAGATTGTTCACCCCGACTAGGCGGACTCTCCACTTACACTCTGACACTCTACCAGCCAGACTGTTCGCCCCGTCTGGTCAGAGTGTTCACTACAACCCTTCTTCTTCGTCCTCATATAAACTGAAACCAGTGGTGACCAGCTAAGGACCCCACCATGGGCTTGCAGACTAACGCGTTATCTATGCTGAATGCGTGAGTCTCCACCAGTTGTTCGAGCAAGTGATCGATCTTGTCGGCGCGGTCACACTCGACGAGAATCCCTTGTGTGTTGTTCGTGATATTATGCACAAGGTCGAGTTGAGGCCGCCGCCTTCAATTCACCAACCAGCAGCGTGGGAATGACCACCGAATAATTCGAGATGCCAAGGTGGGTACCTCTCAAAGCTCCAGACATATCTCGCTGTCGTGCTTATCGACTTCAAAATGAAGGCCGAACTGATATACTTTCCAGAGGAGACTACCGACCAATATCGAGGATTGTCGTAGCTTGGCCCTCGTGGGAAGTGAAAGAACAGTCCAGGCGAGACACTCATGGGGTTTCCATGGCGCAGTAGACGAAGCAACGGCACTAAATCCATGGTAGTGCACTCCTCAGGACGGACCGAATTCTGAGGACGACGCCCAGGATAGTGACACTTCGACATCGGATATCGGACAGGTGACGATCATCGTGCTCCTTACGGTCATCGAACTTCGCGAGGTGTACAAGACTGTTCTCTACCCCTTTCGTTACTCGATACATTCCGCCTCTCTATACAAATTTCAAGATATCCGCACGATATTATTGTTGTTTTAGGCTTTTTCTCCGGTTATCGTCATTTGGAAATCTATATGGTTCGCTTATCTCGTTTGTGATTTCACTCGTACTGTGAAGCAACGATAATATTGCTGCTTCCAGGTAGAACCATAATCCGGGCCGACCTGGCAGTTCGCTCAGCGGAGTGACTGGTCAAAAAGTGGCGAGCCGCACACACAAGCTTGCGAACATTTCTTCTAGTATTCGTGAACGTGTTATCCGTTGTGCGAGATGGGTGATATTTGCGTGCAACAGCGACGCTCAGAACGCTCGAGGTGACAGCGCGGGCTCTTTCCAGCACATTTTCGAAGTGGAACGCAAGTGGGAAGGGGATAGGACCGGTACGAGCATACGCGAGTCTGTGTGAGAGCTGCGCTTGCTGCTGACATCTAGTCCGGATAGTCCGGATGTTTTCGAGGCAACCTCATCCCATCCAACGCCATCTTGTCGCGCTTTGACTGTTTCTCTCCAGTAGGAACGGATGATCGGACGTGTGTGTGTGACTCTCTACCATGAGCGTATCGTCTTTAGTATTTCGCCGATGTGTGAGCATGTCAAGAAACCAGCCTGGTGTCAAGGAAGCGAGAAACAAGTTGGGTATCGTGTACCAACAGGGCCTGGTGGGTGAGCGTTTTGTTCCATGCACCATTCATGATGATGTCAGTGCTTCGGCGACAAGTACCAAAGTGTCTGTGTGTAGTGTCGACTTCAGACAGCGAATGGCTCGGGTTCTTACATTAGAAAATGGCTATGACTTCTCAACGCCTCACTGCTCAGATTCAAACAGCAAATATCTCGGGGTATCTTAGCCCACGACATATCACGGTTCTTCGAGGTTATATCTTGCTGCAAGAAGCAGAACACCGTCATTTGGAAAAAGGGACTTTACGCAGTTGTTGGCAGATCAATTATTGATGGGGGCATGAAAGCGAGCGAGTGAGAACAAGAGCTCGATGGGTAGATACGGCTCTCGTTTAGAATGTGATCGTAGTTCAATCAAGCGAAGAGATGGTCGGAACTTTCAAGGGCAAAGATGTGGAGCGATGGAGGCGCCTCCTTTTCGTCGCAAAACCCACTACTGATGAGCTCTACTACTCCGACCTGGGTATCCGCTAGTACATTCTCTGCACCATTGGATTTCACGATTAATATTTCCTCATCGTCGCAGAGCGGAGGCCGGAATAGATTGAAAAGCCTAGACCACATTGAAAGCCTAGGTCACAACTGGACATCCGCTGCACGGATCTTCAAGGCTGTTCGGCACTTCAGCTCCGTCAAGCTCCTTCATTGGACATACACAACATCTCAGAATCAACTACGACACGCACCACAACCAAAATCCTCACCTTTATCACGCATGCGGCATTGCATGGACAAGCAGGGGAAGGTTTTTATTGTGTACGAGCCTAGGAAATACAGAGGCGAGATTTGTCCGAGGTTCGTGTCCAGCCTCAACGACTTTGCGAGGTGGTTCAAGACTTACCGACGGCTCCTGGTCTTCGGCAACCAGATGGAGACGCATGACTGCTATACACGCACGCTGCGGTTCGGCATCTGCTGTTGGCGACGATTCCTCTCAACTGGCCTTGAGTAACCATAGCGCGACTGTACCTGGGTTCCAAGCGCAATAGGAGCCAGTTTGGATCTACTCTGCCAGGGTGTGGATCACCCTGCAGCCTCCAGAGGTTTAGAACGACGTGCATGGGATGCGCCGTGCTGCCGTCGCGCGGACTAACAATCGGCTTGAGCGACTCAACCGCGAGCTCATCGCCGCTTTTGGTATGCCTCACCCGTCTCGCATCCGCTTTGTCCAGACCATTGAGGAGATCTCGCGCCGCTATGTGAAGGTTCGCGACGACACCGCCCGCGGTATCGCGAGTCCACCTCGGCACGACACGCAACCAGACCTGCCGACACCTGTAGATATGCCCGACGATTATGACGAGGAAAACGACGACAGTGACCAGGGTGAGGGCGAGGATGACGTAGCCAGTGAAGCGGACGCGAGTGGCGACGAGGGCAGTGGCAACGACTCGCACAATGAGCCTGACGGTGAAGAAGAGGCTCCGGTATAGGGTGCATATTGCGATCACG
>JAADXI010000812.1:0-14485 GCA_023337615.1 Pythium brachiatum | reverse complement strand
GTACGCGCACATTCAGCAGTTTGTCCAGCACACGCTCATGCCGATTCTTCATCGAGCCGACAAAAAGAAGCATGCGAGCATGAAGCAGTTCCACGAGCTCCGGCTTCTGGTGAGTTATTACAGTACTGTTCTGCATGTTCGATAGCCGTGATACTCATCTGTGGGATTTTTTCTGCTGTCCACAGTGTGGCGACTGGATACGAGACGATTGTCCAAAAGACGACTACAAGAAGCGTAGGCGAGAGCGACAACTACCTGATTTAAAGCGACGGTCAACGCCTCCGACGAGATCCCAAGTCGATATGTTGAGGACAGCAGTGAGTGCCATCTACGCGAGACGAACGAGCGGGGAGTTGGAAGCGAAAATCAGCATCTTCGCATTCCACCGTGAGCTAAAGAGGTATGGTGGATGCCACATACGCCTGTGAAGTTTTACTGATTTGACTGACGATGCTCTGCTGTGGCTCATAGTTCAGACATCGACGCACTACACCAGTTCTACATCCAGTCGGCTGGGTTTGCGTCTCTTCTTGACTACGAGAAGACCGTGAACGAGCTGAGTGTGTTTCCTGAGCTGCTGTTTCGGGAAGTCTTTTTAGAAATCGCCAAATCTCCGCAACTACCAGTCGACGACTCACTACCGTGGCTCATACTCAAGCGAGGAGTGATGGAAGGACGAGATCGCTTCCAAGCAGCAGCTTTATTCTCTCTTCTCGAGCTGTACGGAGACGCAGCGAGCTGCGCACTCTACCAAGCTGAGCAGACGTTCGTGTACCACGAGGTGCTTGCTGAAGCCAAGCTCTTCTTCGATCATCTCGTGTACGTCATCGCCGACTATGTGTATGGCACAGCAAAGAGCGAAGCCGCGCGAGCATTCATCGGAGCTGAGTGTCTTTCAAGATTAGAAGCGTCGAATGCCGGGCTTGGTAGCTCCTCCAAGTCTGCGGTTCCATCGGCATCATGGCTCATTGACCTCCGCACCATTTCGTCGAAGCGGCACGTCACTGTGCTGGACGAAGTGTGTGACGTCAACCTGCTCGTCGGAGGTCACCTGAACGCACGATTTACGCGCGATCTTGGCTCGATCGTGAACAAAATGATGCGAGCGGATGCGACGATGTTCGTTGCGACCGTCGATCTCATTCGCGTACTCCGGCAGAGCCACGAACAACTGAGCGCGTTCTTTGTGCTCGACGCATTCGATTTGATGTGGATGGAGGCTTGTAGCTCCACTAAAAACGCCGGTCTACGTCGAAAAAGCGAAGAACCACCAGGTAAAACAGGCCGACTCCAACGCATGGCGTCCAGTGCGATCACGCATGATCTCGCCGTCAATTTTGGCTTCAACGCACGCACGCGGCGGTTCTTTCGAACGCCTTTGCCCATGGAACTGCGGTCTGGAGCAGCCAAACTGCGGTCTGTGGAAGTTGCTGGTCGTGCGCTGAGTTCTGATCAAGCGATTGTAAGCTCCCGCAAGCTACTTGACGGCGTGGGTCTGGATCGCGATTGCCGCGTGGGATTTGAGGTCAAGCACCAACCGTATCGCAGCTTTGTTGGGTACGTCAGCAGGACAATATGGTGGATGGACTTGATGGCTGGATAAGCTGATTATTGTTGCGGTTTGACAGCCTGGCGCACTTGGAAGCTATGGTCTCACTGCTGTCGGAAGTCGATATGGTTGACCTGGTTGAAGACTGCGTGGACACGATCACGTGCCAGGTTTGTGGGTTGTTTTTGCGTGCAAAGATCGGATCGTTTGACTCAGTTGGTGCCTACAGATCGAGGAAGTGATGCATCTTTTCATCCCAGTTCTTGGGGCTGCGATCCCTCCTTACCGCCATCCAAAGCTTCTCTATCGAACTGAAGGTTCGTTCCGCTCGTCGAACGCACCCCGACAAGGGGCTCATGCATCATTTGATCTGTATAGGCTGCTATGGTTTCTTTGAGAGCAAATTCAAGCACATGATGGACTCGAAAGAACTGGAGGCGCACGTCTTCCACTGCCTTCGTCTCATCGGCAACACGCTTCTCGCGATCCAACTCATCAACCAAGTCTTGGTACGTTGATAATGCATCCATCCAGGATTTAACTTCGTATTCACACTCCCTCTACGGTAATGTAGAACACCCGAACAACAAGAAACAAGGAGGACACGTTCACACAAGGGGAAGACCTGTTCGTGCATGTGCTTCGACGTCTCCACACGTTTCTCCACGACACGGAGCTCGTCAAGCAGTGGGGAGCCGACGACGATACGAATCCAGAGGAGCTTGACAAGAACCCGTCGGCTTTCTACTTGGTATGGAACGCGCTGGAATATCTGAGCTGCTGCCCACAAGGCCAAGGGAACCCCGCGTGCTATCGTGAGATCTTCGGCGAAGGCATCTACTTCGCTGGATACGCGATCGTGCATCTGCTCCAGCAACGGAGTCTCTACGACCTGTGGAATCCGAGCCAATACGTGCTCAACGCCTCCCACCACGAGGACACGAAGCGCGCTGCGGCTGCGGCTGCTTCCATGCAGCACTCTACCCGAGGACGCAAGCAAAGCTCATCGTCCGTGGCGTCCCACAACACAGAGACTGTCGGCACGCTCGACCCGGAGATGCTGGACAATACACGGCGCTTTGTGGCCCACGCCACGGAGATGCGGCGGTCGGCGATCCAGTTCTTCGCGACACTTGAAAGCGCGTGGCCTTCAGTTGCATTGGCGGATCCAGCAGCAAAACGACGTGGTGAATTCACGCCACCTCACTAAGGATAACAACTAATCTATTAAACACACACGCAGGTTGCTAAGAACTGGGAGCTCACGAGAAAAAGTAAAGCACCACCATCGCGAGCACCAGCGCGCCAACACCGCCGTACGTCGCCAGCGCGTGGTCTTGCAGTGAGTTCTTGTCGTTGGCCACAGCGTTTGCCAGGGGACCGATGCCTCCAGCGGTCGCCATTGCCTGCGCACCAACGGCATCGCCGTTGCCTTCTTCTGCCTGTTGTGCGCTGAGCTTGAGCGCCTCCTGTTCTGCGACTTGCTGAAGATGGAGATCCACGAGCTCCGGGAAGAGCTTGCGGAAGACGGCACTGGAGCTGTTGGCTTCTAATGACTGCGCTGCGTACTTGCGTTTCTGCGAGGACACATTCCTATCAGAAACCAACACACCATCAACCAGTTTGATACTGAAGTGCTACTAACCTGGACGTCCGTCGTGTTGATGCTGCCGAGCGTTGGCTGGCTCTCAAGCTACAGACACACACAGACTCGTGTTAGCAAGCAATCCCATACTGTATCATCCTCTCTCTCAATCGTACTCACCATGAACGAGTAGAGGCCTGTGAGGATGGAGCTGACCGACCACATGGGGTTCCACGTCTCCGGGTGGAAGTCCGACATGCTCAGACACAGTCGCTGGTTGGTCTTGAACCGCCCGTTCGGCGTCATCATCATCACGGACGGGGGCTTCATCGGGTACTCGGGTGGGAACTTGAGCACGCCGTGGTAGTACCCGCCTTCATAGGGCGTGTCTTTCGTGCCCGTGATCACGTAGTGCCACTCCAGGATGTTGGATTCCAGCGGAAGCGCCTGGATGTTCTCCACGGGCTTGCGCTGCAGCGCCAAGTATTCCTTTCGCAGGCGCTTGGTGGCCATTGCGGACGCCATGATGATGCTTTGTTCAATGGGAGCTGAAGCTTACGGGGTAATAGCTACGAGCACCGCAACTGCGTGGTGGTCTGTGCTAGTAGAGTGGGCGGGTCGTAGACGCAGAGAGAGCGAGACGCGCTCTTCGTGGCGATCAACAATGAGCTCTTCGACCTCAGAAGCTGGTCGGAATGCTGTACTGCCACGTCGTCGGGGTGGCGGAAAGTGCGGAAATGGCGCCACTGAGTTTCTCTCCTAAAACCGGGAGATGAAGGACGTGGACCACATCAATTTTAGGTTAACGTAATGTAGTACATGAAGGAGAAAGTGCTGTCTAGCAACATGCACATGCAGCTCTAGACTCTCTCGAAAAGATCGACGCAGTCCGGGAAGAGCATGCGGAAGGTCTTGTCCTTGCAGTTGAATTCCATGGATGCGCTGGCAAACGCGCGCTTCTGTAGAGGGATACAATAGAATGGATAGGTCAATACACGCGACTTCAACGTCGCCGATCCAAGCGCAAGCGTACCTCGTCGTCGGTGGTCTCAACGCCACCGGTCGTGATCTCCTTATCGAGCTGCACGTGCATCACATCGAGATCAGTAACCGCATCAAGCAAAGGAAACGCGGTTACTGCTGACGTACCATGAAGGAGTACAACCCCGTGAGGATCGAGCCAACAGTCCACAGCGGGTTCCACGTTTCTGGGTGGAAGTCCGACATGCTCAGACAGATACGGCGGTTCACTTCGAAGCGTCCGTTCGGCGTGATCATCATGATCGACGGCGGCTTCATCGGATACTCTGGCGGAAAGCGGAGCTTGCCGTGGTAAAAGCCGCCTTCGTACGGCGTGTCCTTGGTGCCCGTGAGCACGTAGTGCCACTCGAGGATGTTCTTCTCCAGCGGAGCTGCGACGATGTTCTCCACGGGCTTGCGCTGTAGCTCGATGTACTCCTTACGCAGGCGGTTAGTGGCCATCGACGACGCCATCTTGTTCCCTTTCCTTTCCTCTTGCTGCTCGGTGCTTTTCCGCAGAATAGTTGTTGGAAGATGCACCGACTCACAGTCAACCAACATGTTTGGTTTTCGTTGTTTGATTGGCTGAAATAGTGAAATTCCAACAAACCTAGGTTCAGTAGGTTTGTTGGTGGCGTTTTTTGTTTGGCGCGGTTTTTGGCGGGAACGTTGGCGCCCACCAGGAGTGGCGGGGGCTTTCAGTCACGCCAACAAAGCAACCGAGAGGACCCGACGAAAATGAGCTCCAGGCGTTCGGGTGCAAGCTCTCGTACGAGCTCCACAGGTCGCCGCAGCGCGCTGGAGGAGATCCGTCGGCTGCGTGATGGCGGTGGCGCGGCTGCTAGCGAAAGCGAGGCGCCGGGGTCGCGAATTGCGACCTACAAGCCCGTCGAAGAGTCGGTGTTCAAGACTGTGACCGAGGAAGAATACGAAGAGATCGTGCGCCAGCGCCGCACAGCGCTGCCGTTTGTGGAGAACGACGACACGTCGCTCGGCTACTTTGACGACGGTGAGGAACAGTTCTTTGAATCCGACGAAGAACGCGGCGACGGCGAGGCTCGTGGTGAAGATGACGATGGAGATGTGGACGCCACGGGCAAGAAGCGTAGCGCCGGCGCGCTGTCAAGTTCGTACGCGAGGCGCGCGAAGAAGATGCAGCGCGCTAAGCTAGGCACGCGTGGCGAGCAGAAGATCACCAACATGTTCTTCTCAGCGGGCCAGAAGCCTGGCGGCGGTGCGCCTGGTGGTGGCGCGCGCAAGCCGCCAAGCCGCGCGAATGTGAAGCGAGGTGCGTTCGAATACACTGTTGCTGTGGAGAGGATTCATATAGGAAGACTGATTGATGGTGTTGTGGTTGTGTGGTTGTGTAGATATTGATCTGGACAGCATGCTGGACGATCTCACGAGTAACCCGACCGAGACGCGTGCGGGTTACGCGCGTCCAGTGTCGTACTCGTCGGGCTCCAACTACGCCGCGGCGCCGACTAGCAAGGGCAGTGCGTACGGCGCTGGTGGTGCGCGTGGCGCATCGTCCTCGCGATCGCTGGTGCGGGAGATCGTGGAAGATGATGAAGAAGCTGAGCAGCAGGATGATGACATGGATGCCGGTGCGTACGACGACAATTCATTCGAACAGGACGGTGACGATGCGGCGGATGAGCCTATGGAGGTTGATGGAGAGCAGGACGGCCACGTGCAGCCAGAGAACGAGAACGAGCCGAAGGAGGAGGCCGAGGCTGCGCAGGAGGAGGAGAAGGCGCCGGTGCTGAGCAAGCGAGAGCTGCTGCTGCGTAAGGCGCGTGAGGCCAAGCTCCAGACCACGGCACCAACGGCTCGCGCGCTCTCAGCGCCGCAGGAGGTCAAGCCACAGGCCCCTGCCCAGGCGACGTCGACACTGAAGAACAACGGCCCGCTCGCGGATGTGCCGTCCAACGAAGTGTCGGAGTGGTGGCAGGTTGGGGACGCTGCAACAAGTGGCCAAGCGAGCAACGTGGCGGCACAGGAGGCGGAGGCAGAGGTCGTGACGTCCACGGACTCGATCCAAATGTACTGGATGGATGCTGTCGAAGTGCGAGACCGTCCAGGAAAGATCTACTTGATCGGAAAGATCAAGACGGCGTCGACCGGTGGTGTGGATGATGGCCCAGTGTACAAAAGCTGCTGCGTGGTCGTGAATAACTTGGACCGATACATGTACCTCGTGCCCAAACTGGCGGAAGAAGACGTCATGCTCAAGGAGCTGCCCAAGGACAAGCAGCAGAAGCATTGGATGGAGATGCACCAGGAGATCCAAAAGGTGCTCATCCCGTCGTGTATCACGGTGAAGAAGGACCAGGAGGTGTTCAAGACCAAGCTCGTGGAGCGTGACTACGCGTTCGAGCTCGCTGACATCCCTCGCGGCAAGAACATCTACCTCAAGGTCAAGTACCCTGCTCGATACCCAGCACCTCCTTCGGATATTTGCTCTCGCGGTGGTCGTACGTTCAGCCGCATCTGTGGAGCGCTCACGCGTCCGCTTGAGAACTTTTTGATCCGTCGCAAGATGCTCGGCCCTGGCTGGATCGAGATCAAGAACGTCGCGCCGACCAAGGAAAACGTCAGTTTCTGTGGCGTCGAGTACGAGACGTTCGATCCAAAGCACGTGAGCTCCATGCAGGGCAGCGGCTTGTCGCCACCGCCACTCAACGTGATGAGCATCAGCTTGAAGACGTTCTGTAACCCGACGACGGGCAAGCACGAGATCGTGGCGCTGTCGACGATCACAGAGAGCGGCGTCAGTTCAGACGGCGGTGCGGCACCGAAGCGCAACAGCATCTCGCACTTCACGCTGATCCGTCCGCTGGATTCGAATGCCGGGTTCCCACCACAGTACGCAGACGAGGCCAAGAACGACCCACGCTTCAACAGCGTCACGAACAACAACAGCGAGACGCTGCACATCGAGTTCAACGAGCGGTCGATGCTCAACTACTTCTTGTCACGCGTGCAGCGGGAGGATCCGGATGTGATTGTCGGCCACAACCTGCACAAGTACACACTTGACCTGCTGCTCTCGCGTGCCGAGCACTACAAACTCGGTGGTGCATGGTCCAAGATCACACGCATGCGACGTGGTCGTCTGATGCCCATGAACGTTGGCGAAGGATGGAGCGAGTACAGGATGGATGATATGGTCAACGGTCGTCTCTTCATCGACACTTACGTGTCGTCCAAGGAGCTGCTCACGTCGCAGAACAACTACTCGCTCACGCATCTCGTGCAGGCTCAGCTCCAGAAGCAGCGCATGGAGGTCGAGATGAACGACATCCCGCAGATTCTCCACGGCGGCCCGCAGAACTTTGTGCGATTTCTCCGTCACACTCTTGACGATGCGATGTTCGTGCTCCAGCTCATGCACAAGCTCGAAGTATTGCCGCTGTCCAAGCAGCTCGCCAACTTGTGTGGATACTTGTGGACACGAACGCTCGAGGCTAACAAGCGTGCCGAGCGTATTGAGTATCTGTTGCTGCACGAGTTCAGTCGCTCGAAGCACAAGTTCATCGTGCCCGAGAAGTTTGGCAACAAGAAGGCGGACGGCGACAAGGGTGGGCGCCGCAAGGAAGGCAGCTACGCTGGTGGTATGGTGTTTGTACCGAAGAAGGGCCTGTACGACAACTTCGTCGTGCTGCTCGATTTCAACAGTCTGTACCCGTCCATCATTCGCGAGTACAACATTTGTTTCACGACTGTGGAGCGCAAGCTGCTGGACGACGATGGAAATGCCACTGCGTCTGCCAAGTCGAGCTCGAAGAAGTCCAAGAGCAAGAAGACCAAGGCCGTGGCTGCCCCAAATGCACAGGTCGAGGATGCGGGCGATGACGACATGCTGGACGACCAGGACGCGCCGGAGCACGTGGACGAGTCGGATATCCCACCGCTGCCTAGCAGTGCCTGTGACGAAGGTGTGTTGCCTACGATCATCAAGCGTTTGCTGGAATCGCGGAAGCAGGTCAAGCAGCAGCTCAAGATCGAGACGCAGCAGGGCAACGTGGACAAGGCGAACCGATTGGATATTCGTCAGAAGGCAATCAAGCTGACTGCCAACTCGATGTACGGTTGTCTGGGTTTCCGTTTCTCTCGATTCTACGCCAAGCCGATCGCTGCGTTGATCACGTCGACTGGTCGACAGACGCTGCAGCGAGCCAAGGAGGTTGCCGAGCAGGAGTGTGGCTTCGATGTCATTTACGGTGATACGGATTCCATCATGGTCGACTCGCGCAGTGACAAGCTGGAAGATGCCAAGCGGATCGGTCGCGAGATTCAAGTGCAGTGTAACAAGCACTTTCGTCTACTTGAGCTCGAAGTCGACTACATTTTCAAGGCGATCTTGCTGCTCAACAAGAAAAAGTACGCGGCGCTCGTGACCAAGGAACGCAATGGCGATGTCTCGTTCGAGAAGGAAGTCAAGGGTCTCGACATGGTGCGTCGTGATTGGTGTGTGATCTCCAAGACCGTCGGTAACGAGATCCTCGACTTCATTCTGTCGGGCAGCTCGCGTGACGATGTCGTCGAGACCATCCACGAGCATCTCGAGCAAGTCGCGGAGCGTATCCGCTCGGGCAACGAGCCTATTGAGCAGTTTGTCATCACC
Organism: Pythium brachiatum; assembly: GCA_023337615.1. Taxonomy (NCBI): domain Eukaryota; phylum Oomycota; class Peronosporomycetes; order Pythiales; family Pythiaceae; genus Pythium; species Pythium brachiatum. The sequence continues at coordinate 5,701 of JAADXI010000812.1, read as the reverse complement.
AAGAGTCTCAACAAGCAGCCCGAGCAGTACCCGGATCGTGCGAAGCAGTACCACGTGCAGGTGGCTCTGGCGCTTCGTTCCCAGGGCCAGCCGATCGGCATCGGCTCCCACATTCCGTACGTGCTGTGTCGTGAGGAAGAGCCTGGTTCAGGCCGTCGCGCGTACCACCCCGATGAGGTCAAGCGTGCGAACGGCCAGCTCACGATCGACGTGGACTGGTACTTGGAGTCGCAGATCCACCCGCCAGTCAACCGTCTGTGTGCTCACATCGAAGGCACGTCGAGTCCGCAGCTTGCACATTGCTTGGGCTTGGACACGTCCAAGTTCTCCCACTCGATCCACAACAACGACCAAGAGAACGATGCCAACGACGCGATCCCGAGCGTGCTCCAGAACGACGCCGATCGTTTCAAGGATTGTACCACCATCGAACTCACCTGCCAGGCCTGCAAGGCCTCCAATCCGTTCCCTGGTGTGTACCACTCAGTCTCAGTGGAGACTGGCGCGACGAGCCGCTCGTCGTACTGGACAAACGGCTTGGTGTGTGTGAACCCTGCGTGTAAGGCTGACTTCTGGGGCTACGACAAGGAAGGTATCTACGGTACTATCGGTGACGACCTCCAGGCGGTGCTGTCCAACCGCCTGCATATCGCAACACGTGAGGCCACCAAGAAGTACTATGAATCCTGGGTCGTGTGCTCCGACGCCACGTGCAAGACCCGCACGCAGAAGCAGTCGCTGCGTGGCAACGGCAACATTTGCTCGGCGCCAGGCTGCCGTGCGCTGGTCAAGATGGAGTACCCGGACGTGGCGTTGTACACTCAACTAAAGTACTTTGCATCGCTATTTGATATCGAGCGAGCACAGAAGAAGCTCGAGGAGCAGCACGCGCGAAGCAGCGGCCCTTCCAGTGGTGGCGCGTCCATCAAGGCCGAACTGCCGGGGCTTTCGGAACGCCATCGCGCGATTCTCCAGACTCTCCACGACCAGGCGCAGCACCTCGTGAGCCAGAACGACTACAACTGGGTCAAGCCATCGATTTGGCACACGCTCTTCGCGTAAGAGATCAAGTGAGACGTTGCGAGGGATTGTGAGTGGTGACGAAATGAAATGTAGAACAGCTTTTGCGTATGTTAGCAACTTTCTAAGGCTGACTTACATGCCTTCGGTCTTGAGCAGGAAACCGATGGCTGTGACGAGCTCGCTCTTCGCGATGTCGAGCTCCGGCTGTGCGATCTTCTGCGTGAGTAGCTCATCCAGCTTGCGGCGGATCGCCTTGATGAGCACGCCGATACGCGCGACGGCATTGAACTTGATGTAGTCGTCCAGACACAGCACGTTCTTTTCGTGCTGCACTTCCAGGCGGCCGCCAAAGAGCAGCAGCGCGTACGGGTTCACCATCGTGCTCTCACGCACAAACACCTTGGACGTCTGCACGAGCTCCGTGTACAACAGCCACGGCGAGTCGTACTGGGTCTGCGTGAAGTTGGTGGACGACGGATGGAGGAACACGCGCTCGCGAGGCACCAAGTGTGCAGGCTGGTTGCTGCCTGGAGGCGCCGACGCAGCACGCACAAAGTATCTGATCTTCTTGGCGTCGTGGTCTTCCGTGAGCACGCCGTGTGCCGACTGGAAGTACTTCTGCTCAGGGTACACGACCTGGATCACGTTCGCGTACAGTCCGGCACACAGCGCGGCCTTGACGATACGAGGCACATCGGCATTCTCGTTGAGCTCGTCTCGCTTTTGGGACTCGTAGAATCCGATGGCGTCGAGCTGCTGCAAGTACTGGAGACGCAGTTCGGAAATGGTCTCGAGCGTATCAAACGACAGCGCGTAGTCCTTGCAGAACGACCGCTTCGCCTTCTGGCCCTTGAGCGACGCGTACCGATCCAATAAGAGCCGCGCCAGCAGCAAATGGTCACTCTTGGATCCACCACCGAGCTCTTTCTTGAGCGTGTCTTGGCGTTGCTTGGCTTCGTAGTCGTTCATCACCATCACGAACGGCGACTTGCTCGAAATACACGCCGCGATGGTCGCCACGGGGTCAATACAACGCAAGATGGAGCCGTAGATCAGGAACTTGCCGATGCGCGCGTCCAATGGCAGCATCGCCAAGTGCGAACCCAGTGGCGTGAGCTTGACTTCTTCTTCCTTCGCATTCGTATCGTTCTCGTTCACAGGCATAAACGCCGCGATCGCAATGAGCTCTTGCATCGCCGAGTCGATAGCTTCCTGCTTAGGTGGCTCAATGGCCTTGGCCAGGAAACTGCGGATCGGACCCAGCTCCAGCTTCTTGATCTGCAAACAGAGCTGCTCGAGCGACACGCGGTGGATCTCCGCCGAGAGTTGGGCCTCCATCTTCGCGAAGCGAGCACGAGAAAACAATCGGTAGCAGGTACCAGCCTGGACACGACCTGCTCGGCCTCGGCGCTGGTCGCAAGCAGCCTGGGACGCCCAGCAATCCAACAACTGCGATCGACGCAGTTGCGAGTCGTACACCATCTCCTTGACCTTGCCGCAGTCGATCACCGCGGTGATGTCGTTGATCGTGATCGACGTCTCAGCAATGTTTGTCGCGATAATCACCTTGGTCTTACCCTTTGGTGGGGACTTGAACACCTGCGCTTGGTCTGCGCCCGAAAGAGAACCGTGCAGCGGCAGCACCCACAACTTGGCTTGGTCTCGAAGCATCTCTGTGAGCCGCTTGATCTCTGCAGTACCGGGCAGGAACACCAAGATCGCTCCATTTCCCCCACTGGCATCGTTCTGGTCGGCCACGTACTTGACCACATGTGCACACAAGTCGTAGTCGATGCGCGAGTCGTCGATGAGCTTGACCAGCTCGTCCGGTTTCATAGCAGAGACCGGTTTCGTTGCCTCACTCTCGCCGTTCTCGCCGTCACGAGTTGGCTTCTTCTTCTTTTCCACCAGCAGTTTCTTCGGCACTTGGTAGGACGTCTTGGCCAACACATCTTCCAAAAAATTGTCCTGCACAGGGAACGTGAAGCCTGGGATATCGAGCACTGGACACGGCGTCTTGGAGATCGTGGAGAAGTAGTTGACGAAAAGCTGCGCGTTCATCGTCGCACTCATCAGGATCAGCCGCAGATCCGGTCGCTGCGGAAGCAGATCACGCAGAATCGACAGCAAAAAGTCCGTATCCACGTTGCGTTCGTGGACTTCATCGACAATCACGTGCGAAATACCCGTGAGCGAGCGGTCCGTGAGCAAGCGACGCAGCAGCACACCCGTCGTACAGAACAGCAGCCGCGTGTTGGCCGACTTCTTGGCGTCCATACGAATCTGGTAACCCACAACGTCCGCAATGTCTTCGCACCGCTCCTGGGCGACACGCGTCGCGACTCCGATCGCAGCGATACGACGAGGCTGCGTACAGATGATGTTGCACTCTCCGCCACGGCCGCTGTCCACGTACTCGTCCAGGATGAACTGAGGGATCTGAGTTGTCTTACCACAACCCGTCGCACCACACACGAGCAAAACCTGGTTGTGCACCATGTACTGCAGCACGTTCTGCTTTTCTGTGGCCGCTGGCAGTCGGGCACGGGAGCGAAGCATCTGCTGATACTCGTTGTTGCGGTTCTTTGCCTCTCGCTGCTGGAGGAGCCGGTCACTGAGCTGCTTGATCTGCGCTGGGTTGGCCTCTCGCTTCGCCGGTGCTCTCGACTGGTTGTTTCGCTGCGGCCTCTTGGTCTTCAATGGCTGCTTTGCTGCACTCACAGGCGCTGGTGGTGGCACAGCAGCCTTCTTTGGCTTGCTCTCGTCTTCATGCTTGAAGAGAATGACTCGCTCGTTCTTCGCCTTGCCTGACTCGTTCAGCGCACTCTCGACAGAGACGCATAGATCATAAATCAACGGATCGCCCAGGCTCGTGTGGGTGTTGCGGAGTGCCTGAGCGGTTGCGTGCATGAGATGCTGCGGCTGGTGGCTTCCGTCCTTGCAAACGACAGCGAGTGCCGATGGAAACTCAAAGGGGTACTTCGAGTCCTGCGCCAAAAGCAGTTCAAGCTGCACACTCTCATCACCGATCTGGATCACGAGCATCCGATCACCGTTCTCAAGAAACTCCTGCGTTAGCTTGTCATCGTAGATCGCCTCCAGCGCAAACATCTCGTCCTCCTGCACCTGTTGGATCTCCTCATCGCTTGGAATTTCCATGGATGATGTCGAGCTAAGCGACAACGCGCTCAGCAGCTGATGCATCGCACTGCGGACCACGCTCAGCACCACCGCATCCGTCGGCGTCTCGCTCTGCGCATCCACCGAGTCGCCACTCGCCTTCACAAACTCACGAACGATCGCACTAGCGTCACGGCGGTCGTAGCCCAGTTTCATCAGACGCTGGACGAGCACCGACGCCAACGGCGAGCTGCTCTCCTGGGTCTTGGCCTCCGTGATCACAACATCCAGCTGTGTGCCTTCCGGGTTGAATCCCTTGGGTAGCTCCCCTTCCGGCACATTCAGACACAGCCAATCCAGAACCGTCGTCGTGAACTCCTCGTCACTGTCTCCTGGCTGCTTTCGACACGCCTGGAGGGCACCCTGCACGTGCTTGACCTGGAATCCAATGCCTTTCAGCTGCTTGGTCACCTGAGCATACAGCGCCCCATGGTCCTCAGGGATCACCGCGTCGTCCTCATCTCCCTCGCCACCCCCACCACTGCTCACAACACCCAGGTTCTTAAGCACGCCCTCGATCATCTCGCGGCACGACGCGCTCATAAACACCGACTTGTACGGGTTCGCGCGCTCGCGGTTCTCTCTCGTACGCTGCTTGTCGTTGCGCTGCTGCGCTCGCTCCAGTTTTGCTTTCTCAAACTCGGCGTGGGACGCGAACTTGCGGTCGCTCGTGAGTTCCATGGGCAACGCCTTGGTCTTCTTCTTGGTCTTCTCATCACTGTCGTCCTCGTCCTCCATCGCTGGTGCGTTCGCCCACAGATCCATGCCGTTCTCTTCCTCCTTCTTCTTCTCCTCTTGCTTGACTGTCTTCGCTGACTCCTCTTTCTTCGCGGTAGCCTTCCGCCCCACCGGCTTCTTGGTATCTGCCGCAGTCTGAGAAGACGCTGAGGATCCGCCGGGCGAGAGCTCCTTCACGAGCGCGAGCCACAGCTTGTCATAGGGCTCTGGTAGTTGCCGTTCCAGTGGACGCAGTGGCTCCACGTGGCGCAGCGCCAGTAATGCAGCGCAGTGCTTGGCGTCCTCCATGGCGTCAAAGTCCTGCTCGGGACAGAACGCCAGGTCTTTCGCGGACGATTTGTCGTCGGGCAGGATGCAGCGCATGCGGAAGCGGCCTTCCGGACAGCGCGCGTGCGCGTAGCGTGGGTTGATGCGCTTCTTGGACTGACAGTACTGCTGCAGGAGCTGCATGGGCGTTTTCTGCCATTCCTTGAGCAAAAGTCCCTGGCGCACTTGCTGTAGAACGAGCCACAGAACGAGAGACACATGAGTCGAGAGCGAGAGGCACAGGCTTAACAGCTAGATGGAACGCATATACGTACGTCGCCACGCGAGGACACGACGGTGCCCGCTCCTTTCTGGCGATGGCCGGCTTGGCGGCGTGGCGGCATATTCGAGCTCGGTCTCCTTCACGATGCGTGGTTTGTGTAGACGGAGACGGTTAGTGACATTCCCTTATCCTAGTGACACCTCCCTAATTCGGTACATATGCGTCAAAGTT
>JAADXI010000811.1:0-14500 GCA_023337615.1 Pythium brachiatum | reverse complement strand
TGGGTCGGCGCCTTTCTCACTCACTGTGGGCCACAAGCTCTCTTTTCCACGTCCCAGTGTCGTATCCTGTCGTTCGCTCCTCAAGGCAACTGGCACAAGTGAGCTCGCTAAGCAGACAGCCACCCAGTCGGCGATGCCTCGACAGCAAAAGCACCTGCGCAGTGAGAAGCAGGACGACGACAGTCACAAGCGCATCACACGGTCACGAAGCCGCAAGATGAAGACCGAGCCAGCGACCGACGGCTCCCAAGCGCACAGCTCACAAGCTCCCAGTGCTCTGACTCCATCTCAAGCTCGTCATCGGGCCCCGACGTTCCTGTCCACGCTCGTGGGCCACCCGGAGCTGTTCTTCGACCGCTTCGTGCCCTTCCTCCCCACCAGATCACTGGTGGATCTGTGTGAGGCGCTGGAAACCCACCGAACAGCACGCGAGCTGCTCCAGAACAACCAGCAGTGGCGATACGTGGCCCAGCGCGACGAAGCGCTTCCACAAGCCAACGGCAATGCCGTGACGCGCACTATCACTGTCCGCGGTGGCTGTCCGGAGCTCAGCGACTACGTCAGCTTGCGACACCAGCTCGAGTCGTTCGACGCCAACGTCGTCGTGCTCGCTGGCGACCTCGAGTTCATCACAGAGATTGACGGCGTGAAGGTCGACTGCCTGGCCTTTCCAACGTCGACGGTGTTCATGAACCCGCATATTGGCGTTGCTGCTTGTGTGCATCGACGCGCGGGGTGGGAATTGGATCGCCACGTGCGTTCGATAAACCGAACGCATGTGCTCAACCCACGTGGTCTACTCACCACGCCAGGCTTTCGCACCGGCGCGAAGCTTCTCATCCACTGCACTGGACCGTCGAGTATGACTCCAGACCGTCGGCGCTTGCTGTACAAGGCGTATATTGATGCCTTGCGCGAAGTTGAACGAGCGACTTATGTGAGTTGCGCGGCGTTTGCGTCCATCTCGACGGGTAACTTGGGCTATCCGGTCGACGAAGCTGCCGGAGTCGCACTGGCGGCTGTGCGCGACATGATGCGGTCACGTAAATGGCCCGACAAGAAGAAGATTGCATTTGTCTGCGTCGACAAGAACGTGCTTCGGGCCTTCATCACCGCGCGCGCGGAGACTTGGCGCACCTTCTCGACTGCTGGTCCGGCGTTTCCAGATATTGTGGCTGGAAGCTTGGTTTAGGTGCTCGCGTTCGAGTGGCCCCACCAGTCTCTCGTGCTTGCTTGTTGTGCTTTGGTTTAGTTGCGTGGTTTTTTGTTTTGTTTCTCAACATGATCTGCCTTTGGAAGCCTACAAGCACACGTACTCAATCGTCAAAGCCTCACACCAATGTCTGAAAAATACCGGTGTTTTCAGTTAAAGCTGGTGCTGCCACTCGCCGAACTCACTGGGCGCGCCGTCAGCGGTGGCAGCTTGAGTTTGTGCACGACAGGGATCGCGTTCATGATGTCTTCCGGGTCCCGAGTGGCCGCTGGTGCTGTTGAAAGCCGCCGAAGCCGAACTGGCGTGATCGCGATCCCGTGGGCGCAGTGTTTCGAGTCGATCCGTGGAAATGGAGCTCCCAACGCGGCAGCTGAAGCGCCTCGGGAGATCGAAGGAGGCGTCGCTTTGAGCTGCTTGACTGGCGTGGAGGTGGCGGAATGGTCTTGGTTGCTGCGACTTTCTCGCTCCTGATTGCTTGAGCTGGGGATCAATTCCAACGGCTTCAATCTGATGAGGAGGAGAAAAAATGTCAGTGAGATACAATACTGACTCCTTGGCCATGAGAGACAAACGTACCGAGGCACGACTGACGGCTTGCGAAGATTGGATCGTGGCTGGCTTGGAGGCATGGGCGAAGGTGCCGGATCCCCAACAGTGGTGGTCTTCTTGGTTTCGTTAGTCGTAGGTGTGATTTCCTCCGCGGTCTCTGCGGCAGCGGCTGTGGCAATTCGCAGACGCATGGGACTCGAGACGTGTTGCTCTGGTCCACGTCCATCTTCAGACTTGCTCACACGAGGGGACTTCAGCTTGGTGGTCTTGTGCGTCGGCTTGTCCCGGCTAATTGCAGCGTGCTGTTGCTGCGGACTCGCTGTCACCGTGTCTTCTGTTTCCACGACAGCCTGTAGAAACGGGTGCTTGAGAAGTGTTGCAATGGAAGCGCGCTCGTCTGGATTTCGCTGCAGACAAAGCTTGAGAAACGACGCGGTCTACAGTAGATGATCACAGAAAGCTCTCTATCAGCAATGGATCCCTTGAACCCACTAGACCTGGTCACATACCTCTTCAGTGGCATCAGCAGGGATCGTCGGTGTGTTGTTGCTCGACACGATCTGGTACATCGCCGTGAGCGGGTTGCTGTACTGCTGCCAGGGCGAGTGGCCCGTGAGCATTTCAATCACCGCACAGCCGAGACTCCAGATATCAGCTTTAAACCACCCGTCTTCACTTGTTTGCTGCTCTGCTCGGATCACTTCCGGTGCCATCCAGTGGGGCGTGCCCTTGATCCCTCCCACAAGCGACACGCTTCCAACTTCTTTGAATGCACCGAAATCGCCCAGCTTGATATCTTCCCGTGCGCTCGATAGAAACACATTGGCGCACTTGATATCCCGGTGCGCGATCCGGTTCTGGTGGAGATGCTGCAGCGCCTCACACAACTGCCGCGTGAACTTCTTCGCGACTGGCAATGGCAGCGCACCACCGTGGCGCAGCATCCCACTGAGCGATCCGCCGGCGACAAACTCCATGTAGATACTGAGCTGCTTGGTCTTCTTCTCAGTGGCTTTGTAGTACTGCACCAAGTGGCGGTGGTGCAGTTTCTTGATGGTCTTCACTTCGCGTTTGATAGCCTCCAGCTCCGCCGGCGAGAGCTCGCGGGTCATGATCACCTTGACAGCGAGCTCTTTGCCCGTCGCAGCTTCGATACAACGATACACAGAGCCCTGAGCACTGAACGACAACGGTAGAGTGTGAATACAACAGTAGTTACTGTAGGAATCATCGATATCCACGCACCCTTGGCCGATCTTCTCCTTGCGGATGTATTTCTTGGAGCTGGGCACGGGCGAAGATGACGACACGCTGCTGGATTCGGACGGCGTCGGGGACAACAGCGGCGAGAGGCATCGGCCTTGAGGCGGTTCGTCTTCTGGCGCATCACACTGGCTGGTCTTCAGCTCGATACGGTGCTGGTGTCTTAGGTTGTTGGGCGGAGACGTCGCTTCCAGCTCGAGTTTCGTGAGCGCGCGGCCGGACTCAGCCGTCGGACTCAGCAGCACTCGCTCCTTCATCGTGATGGATGGCGTGACTGCACTAGAGCGAAATGCCTGTCACTTATGGTGCTGCTGGCTCGTCTTCATTGGGGCCTGGGATGTGTGTGCTGCATAGCAGGACAGCAAGAATAGACCACGGTCTCACGTGACGATGGATCGATGGCGCGTCGTTTTTAGCAGCTTCCTGATCGGCGTATTTGGTGTGCCAGAGCGGTTCGACTCCAGGCTCGGCATTATGACATCGATGCTACTCGTGCTAGACTCACACCCACCCGCAGGGTCCGCGAAGCTTTCGTTGTCCTTGATCTCGACGACAAGCACAGCTTTGACGGGGATCTTGACAGCTCCTGTGTGGGCACTGGTGAAGAATAGAAGCGAAGACTGGAATTGGTTTGGGAACAATGGTCTCTACTGATAACTTAAAAGGGATTTTATCACGACGTACACTGCATCTAGTATGCGTTCACTGTCGTCGTTTCTTGTGGCTGGAGGCGACGCGAATGCTCAGGCGGCGCGACATCGCGATGTCCGACGACTCCATGAGCATGCGGTAGATCTTCTTCTCGCTGAAGCCCGCCTTCTCCAGCAGGCTGATGCGTTCCAGCGGCTTGAACCAGCGCACACGGCGGCCTCGTCTCGAATGATCTCCATTCACAGCTCCGCACTCGCAGTGGCCATCGTCCGATTCTGACGACGACGACGACTCTTCTGGGCTGCGTCGACTCACACATCCGCACAGCGCGCCCTTCACAGCGTCCACGTCCGTCTTCCAAACGTACGTGGGCTTCTTCGCGAGCCCGATGGCCGGTCCGCCGTGCTTGGGCACTGAGCTGCCGCCGATGCCGACGCCAAACTCGTACACCGTGACTGTCGACCAGCGCACGCACTTCTTCTTCACGCCGTCCTCTCCAGAGCTGCTCTCCTCGGGGCGGCAGCGCTTCTTCGCGGGCACAACCTTCGGCGCCTTGGGCTTCTCCATCAGTGGACGCAGCGGCACCATCTCCAGCGCGTTCATGGCCTTGGCCGTCGCACTCGCAAGCATGGTTCGCATCTTCGTAGTCGTGTGTGGAGGACTGGGTGTACTTTCCTGGTGTCTGTCGGTCTAACCGAGAAGCTTGAGATATGGACTTATAGGAAAGTTGGTGTTGGTACCGATCGCAACTGGATAGACTGTTGGCGTTGATCTAATCGGGGTCCGCGTCGACAGTGTTGGTGTTGGCGATGTCGGGAGTGTTGGAAGTTCAGGTGCTGGGGCCAGGTACGTGCGCTCGTACTGGCGGTGGTGGTGGTGGTGTTGGCGCCGGAGGACTGGGAACTTTTACTGGACCGGCTGTTCGTGGCGTCGCCACCATCAAAGGCAAAGGCCCTGGGTGTCGCCTGCGCACCCTCATCCCGAAGAAGCGCCAAGGCGCGCGCGCGACAAACGCACCGACCGGACAGGGGCCACTGTCACTCCCCCTCCCTCCCCTCCCGTCACTCACAGTCGGTCCAGTCCAGAAGCTGCTGGCTGGCTGGACGGACGGCCGGACGCGGCGCAAACAAAGCCAACAAACGCCAACAAAAACCAGAGCCGTGCCGAGAAAAGCGTGGGAGAAGCGGAAGCTTCCACGGGTGGTAAATGGCACCAACCCGCCTGGAATAGCGGGTCTACATACAAACACGAAGTGATTTCAAGCCCATGGGTCCACATGGGTGAGAGAACGGATGCATGGGTCGGTTGAAGGAAGGCTTGATTCCGGATCAGGGAAATGGGCACGAAATGCACGCGCGCTGGCGACGCTGCGTGTGGCAAGGTGCCGTTTGGTCAGTGTGGAGGGGTAGGTTGTAGAGTTGATGGAAAAGGGGTTATTGAAGGGTTTCAACCAATCACAACTTACGTTGCCGTCCTTTCGTAGAGCGGCCCACCCAATTTGATTGGCTGGACATGGTTCGGGTGACATTCTATTGGATGAAATAGGCTATTTCTGCTGGTAGGGGATAGGGGACACGCGAGGGGTGGGTGCAGTTGGGAGAGGTGGGGAGGCGACGTCGACGTCGAATCCAAGCATGGCGACAGAGCCCGAGGCACATGCTGCGTGTGCCCGCCAGGCTGGCCCGCCTGCCGTCGACGACGTCGCTACGGAGACGAAGATGAGGATGAGCGAAGGGACGGTGGCTGCTGCCTCGCAGCGGAGAAAGCTGATCGGCGAGGCGTACGAGAAACGAGCCGAGATCGGCCGCGGCACGTACGGAACCGTGTATGACGGGCTCCATGTGCCCACGCAGCGCCGTGTAGCCATAAAGAAGGTCAGCGGCCGCGCGTCTGTCGGGGAAGCAGAAGCTGCGCTACTACGTGCATGCGAAGGCACGCAGTATATCATCCAGGTATGTAGGAGATGGTGTATATGATTTAATGGCAGTGGCTGATGGAGTTGGTGGATGTGGACTGTATGTAGCTCCTGGAAGTCGTGCGCGAGAATGACAAAGTGTACTTGATCCTGGAGTTCATGGACACCGATCTGGAGAACGTTGTCAAGAACACGGAGAAGCTGCCGACGCTGGAGATTGCGCATGTGAAGGGCTACTTGCAGATGCTGCTGCGGGGCGTCAGCGAGCTCCATGCACGGAAGATTTTGCACCGCGACTTGAAGCCCAACAATCTGTTGATCCGTAGCGATGGAGCGATTGCGAAGATTGCTGACTTTGGCATGGCCACGCAGCTTTCTTCCAATGACTCGGAGCGCACCAAGTCTGTCCAGGTCGTCACGCGTGCGTATCGGTCCCCGGAGCTGATCTTCGGCGATCCCAATTACAGCTACGCGGTGGATATGTGGTCGGCGGGCTGTATTTTCGCTGAGATGCTGCTGCGCAAGCCGTACTTTGATGGCAACTCGGACATTGAGCAGCTGAGTCTGATCTTCGCGGCGTTGGGATCGCCGAGCGAGAACGGATGGCACGACGCCGAGGCGTTGCCGTTCCATCTCAAGTTCAAGGCGACGAACCCCAAGCCACTGGCGGAGCAGTTTCCTGAACTGACGGAGAGTGGTGTTGATCTGCTGAGTAAGCTGCTTCAAGTCGACCCCAAGAAACGGATCTCTGTGGAGGACGCGCTGCTGCACGCGTTCTTCAGCGAAGAGCCACTGCCTGCCACGGGCAGTGAGCTACCAGTCGTACTGCCGGAAGAGCCGAAGAAGCGGTCGCTGGCGGAGCTGCTGGCCGACCACGCTGATGAAGACGGTGCGATCGCCATCAAAGGGCGGCGCATCTTGTAAGGCTGTAACTTATCGAGAGCAATGAACCAGTATTGACATGACAAACAAGGCATTTATCCCTAGAGCCTCAATCTCACTAACTACGAGTACTGTAGCTTTATGCTTGTGGCATGATGGGGGGTGGCACGATTGGCGGGGACGGGATCGGTGGAGATACCACGGGCGTCACGGGGTTGCGTGGCTCGTACTGCTCGCCGCGGATCGCGCGCAGCACGCGCTCCTGCTCGTCCGTGTGGTGCTCGAGATCGTCCAGGTACAGACTGTACGTCTCGATCAGGCCTTGCCGAATACGGAAGGGCAGGAAATCGATGATCGGCTCGGTGAGCAGCATCGCATCAAGCTCCAGCGGCACGCTTTCCTGTATAGGTCCATGACGTAGCTGTTAGATAGCTATTTCCTATCAAAGAGCTGGGGCACGTACCAGGAACGAGGCTGTGGCCGTGAGCCAGATGATCAGCGCGGCCGAGGCGTGGGAGGACGTACCGATGACGCTCCACCACGACAGTTCCATGACCTGACGGAAGCGCAGGATGTAATAAATATACTTGGCCGTGCCCACTCCGATGTACCCAAAGCCCAGCAGCAGAAGCCCCGCGCCGCTGAGCTGCGCGCCACGGTGGTGTTCCTGCGCGTACATTGCCACACCGACCGCGGACGACAACACGCCATTACGCGCCCAGTTCAAGTACGAGTTCTCGTTACTGAAGCGCAGCATCTACAGGCAGTACAAGGAGTGGATGAGTTGACACCGCAACAGTGAATACCCGATCCCATGGAAAAGCTCACCAGTGCGTTCTTGGTCAAGCCAAGGCGGCTATTCGCCGCGTGCGTGCGTTCGGAGGCCGCGACCGCCGCCTCCTCTGCCGGCGTCAACGCTACAATCAAGTTAGGACGCCTATAAGCATCCATACTCCACGCAAGCAATCGCAATAAACCGACCTTTGTTCTCCTTGGGGGCGTGTTGCTTGTGCGATCCGCCGTGCTTTTGACGCACGTGACGCGTGATACGCACGCGATGCGCCGCCGAGGACCCCACTGCCGTCGGTGCAAACGCGCGGCGTGGCTGGAAGACATGGCGCGCGGCCTTCTTGATACTCGTGGCGGCCGCCTCCACCACGCTTGTGTTCGTGGTGGCTTGCTGCTGCATGTGGCGACGCAGTGGCGGCGTGGCACGCGCGCCGCGCTGCTGGATCTTGGACAATGCACTCGTGCGGATCGACGCGCCATGCGTCATCAGCACAGACCCACGCACCATACCCACACTGCCAGCGCAGCGCGCCACGAGCAGCGACGCCATCGGTGATCCAGTCGCGTATAGCATCACGGCGACTGGCTCGAGATTGATCCGCTCACCTAGTCCCCCTTATGTGCAGGCATATCCCACGCACCTTTGGTCCAATAGCGCGTGCCTGGATTCTACTGTAGTCCTCCGATCAAGTACGATATCTTGGGGACTAGTATTCCCTCACTTCAATGACAATGGAGACGCTTCGAGGTTGACTGTCATGAAAATGGAGAGACGTGGAGGCAGGCGAGTGACGGTAGTGTATTTGGAGGATGGTGGATGAAGTTTATTTGCCATGAAACGCGACGGGAGGTGGGGTCCACGCGCTCGCCTATACTTAAGCGACTTCCTCGCGGGAGTCGTCCTTGATGGCCTCTTCAAGCGGCACATCAAAGTCCGGGTTGCGGCGGATCGTCTGGCCGTCCCACGTGAGGTTGATCGGGTCGTACGCCTCTTCACCGAGCGCTGCCTCGATGATCGGCGCCGCCACGAGGATGTCGCTCTCTGGCGACTTCGGCAGCGACTGGCCGTACTCGACCAGGCCCTTGAGCACGTCCAGGATCTCGTCCTCGCTCTTGTTGTCCACGAAGATCTGCTTCTCCGTACCCCAGTCTGTCGTTCAACAAACCGCATTAGATCCCACCACGCCAACGTATGGATCCAGGCAGTAGAAGCAAGAAACCTACCGAAACGGGCGTACACGAACGGCTTCATCTCCTCGGCCTCTCGGTAGACCAGCGGCGTGCGCGGGTTCAGCATCTTGAGCTCCGCATAGTTGTTGCGGAAGAACTTGCTACACACCATAATCCACACCAAGAACATCAGAAATCCCATTCCTGTACGCCTTGTTCATCTCCATCAACACGATACGAGTGACGACATGGGGATCGTATCAAGCAGACAGAGGCGTTCTTTCATCTCTGTCTGCTAGCTAATAAAAATCCCCATCGTCGTCACTCGATCGCGGATTACATGGAGACTACGAGCGTCGTACCGCAGGCCCTGGCTGTGCTGCGAGGTGTCGCAGGCCACGAAGCGCACTTCCTGGATCGCGCGGGAGATCTGTGCTCGCCAGCTCATGGTGGTGATGAAGGAACGAGGGTCAGGCGGGTCGCGTCCGTGTAGCTCGCTGCTCACGCCTGCGGCTTCCAGGGCTCACACGAAATGGGCGGTTCACGGTTCACTCCCACGGTTCCGGTGGTGCCACAACCGGTCTAGACCCTCGATATAGTGACACCAAGGCAGATGTGGGAGACTTTTACTAATCTGTCTCATACGGTACAGGTTTTCGCGCCTTGGGTCAAGTCCCTTGTGTTGATATCGTTGGTGGCATCGCAAGATATCGGTCCAATATTGGCCACGGGGGGAGAGATATTGCGGTCCGTACACGACGGATCTACTGGGAATCGCACGGATTTGAAGACGCCATTGTGGAGAGAAGACGCACACACAGCTACGAGTCGAGTGTGAGCGTCTAGATCGAGCGAGAGCGTTCACGACAGTGGTTGCCGAGTGGCCCAGTTGAACCATGGACGCCGTCAACAAGAACATCCTGCTCGTGCGTTTATGGGCCTCTTTGTTGCTGGTAGAAACGCGTATGAGATCTAATGGTGAGATCTGTATGACAGGCCGGCGAGATCGTCGCGAAGAAATGGCGCGTTGCCGAGAAAATCGGAGAGGTACGGTCATTGTTAGTGCTGCATATTGGACAAATACGATAGAAACTGACTGGGCATTTGTGTACAGGGAACATTCAGCCAGATCTACTCGGCGTTCTGCTTAGACAGCGATGACAAGGTGGCGATCAAGGTGGAAGCGCCGAGCGCGCTCAAGCCCGTGCTCGAGTGGGAAAGCACGATCCTCAAGAGCCTCCAGAAGTGTCCGTACGTGTGCCGCTATTACTACCACGGCAAGCACGCTGAGAGCACCGTGCTGGTGATGGAGCTGCTGGGCGAGAGCATGTCGATGCTGCGCGTGGCCCCGGAAGCTATCCACGGCGTGCCTGTGTCCAAGTGTGTGGCTGTAGGGCTCGAGATGCTGGACGCCATTGATGCCTTCCACAAGCATGGCTACGTGCACCGTGATATCAAGGCCTCCAACTTCGCACTCAGTTTGCCAACGGCCAAGCCAGGCAGCACTACAGCCGTGCGTCGGCGGTATCTGATGATTGATTTCGGGCTTTCGAGGCAGCATTTAGCGGAGGGCAAGGTGATTCCAGGCCGAGCCGTGGCGGAGTTTCGTGGTACGTCAATGTACGCGTCGCTGAGTGCCCACCGCCGCCAGGAACTGGGCCCGAAGGACGATCTGTGGTCGTGGTTCTACCTCGTGCTGGACTTTATGCGTGGCGAGTTGCCGTGGGCGACCGATGCCCAGCAGAAAAACAGACCGACGGTGTTCAGCTTGAAGGAATACTACACGGAGAAGCACCCGGGACTACTTGTCGAAGGGCTGCCTGGTGGAAGCCACTTACTGGCGATCACCAAGTATCTGCAAGGCCTCAAGTACGAAGATAACCCGGACTACGCGCTGCTGCGAGACCGGTTACGACGTGTGGCTGCTGGAACAGAAGGCGAAGATACCATTGAGCTGTGGGAGGCACTGAGCTCGGACCGTGAGCGCGCGCTGCAGTGGACGCAACGCGCTAACGACGCACTCCAGAAGAACGCCGAGCTCACCGTGCTGGAGACTCTGCAATCGGTACGTCTCGATATCTGTGCGACTGCCGATCAGTGTGGATTGTAGACTTACCAGCTTGTTTGTTTTCCTGATCCGGTGTAGGTGGCGAAGAAGTACAACACATTCTTTGACTGCGAGGAGCTGAACGACGACGAGCACATGGCTGTGCAGGAGGCTGTCTTTGAGCTCGAGTCCAAGATCAAAGAGCACGCGCAGAAGTTCGCGCCGCCACCGATCCAGAGCTTCAAGCGTCGTCAAGAATCTGAACAGAAGATCCGCACTGATGCGCTGCGCAAGCGACGAGAACGTGACATGCACATCCGCCACTCGATCGAGCAAAAGCTGCGTCGTCAATTGAGTCTTGGCACGATTGGGGAGTCGCCAGCCAACGACGTGGGCAGCGGGAGCGCGACTCCAACAAAGATTGTCGAGAAGGTGGTTTTCAATCCCGTGCACAAGTCGGAGGATTCGTCGATGGACATGTCGGACGGTGAAGAGAACGCGCAACCAGTAAAGGTGCTGACGCCTCCTGCTCCGGTCGTGGTACCTGCTCCGCCTGCGCCACCGGCGAAAGTCATGATGCCTCCGCGTGGCCCGCCACCCCCTCCTCCAGGTTCGTTTGGTCGGCCACCACCACCGCCACCACACATGACTGGTGGGTTCGGGTTCCCGCCACTTCCCCCGTCCGGATACCCACCGTTGCCTCCATCAGGTCCACCGCCTGGAGGAGTTCCTCCCTTTCGCCCTCCTCCGCCGCCGCCACGTCCCCACATGATGGCCCCACCCCACTCCGTCCCATCGCCACGCCAAGACAGGCCACCGTCTATGAACGGGAACGGACATGGACACAACCGCAACGGGCACAGCCACGAGCGACGACATTCGCGTTCCCGCTCACGCTCGCCTGACCGCCGCAGCAACAGCAATAGCCACAGCCACAGCCGTCATGGCCACCGACGCTCTCGTTCGCCCTCCAGGTCTCGTCGCTCGCGCTCCCGTTCCTCATCGCGTTCCCATTCTCGGCCACGCCAGCCACGTCGCCACTCGCGTGGCCGTTCCCGCTCGGCCTCGCGATCTCCATCCCGCTCTCACCACCACCACCACCGACGTAACTCCGACTCGCACTACGATGACAAGTACCGAAGCCGCAAGAGCGACCAGTACTACCGTTCTTCTCCTCGAGACGACCGCAGCCGCCATGGATCCCGGTACGGAAGATGATCGAGAGCTGGTATCCATCACCGCTACGTCTCCCAGAGATAAGCTGAACAATTCCAGGGATATCCAACCACCAAAGCGAACAACGTGCAAATGATCAAGATGGTTAAAAGGTCAAAATGCGTAGCGCTCCACCGGCTCGAGATTATCTGCGTTTGCATTCTCTGTTACTGATGTGTGGTTGCAGGAGGCATTGACCATGGAGTTCCGTTGCCACACCGGATTGGAAGCCACATTTGGTGGGTTTATCGCCCACGGACTCGATTCCACAGTCTCCTCGCACCGCAAATGCTTCAATATCCGCTTCCCTCAGAAGTGGGGGCGTGCAAACAACGACGAACTGGATATGAGCTCGATGATCGCCGCCGCAGCGACCCCAGGCCAGTTGTTGTCTGCACGACGGACCTTGGTAGCAACAGCACGCTATAGCTCAATGAGCTGCTCTCGAACGGCTCTTCATTTGGCGCCTGCGCCGCCCACGAACGTCGTCAGCCCTTCACGATATCGCCAGCCACAGCTCTTTCTCCAGCCCCAGCTCTGGCCCAAGCTCCTCGTTCACACCCAAGACACCGTAGCCAAAGCCGACGCCAGCACGCTGAGGAGGAGGTCGCCACGAATACAACATACAGTCCATCAAAGTAAACGGCGAAAACGATGCGTCTTGTATTTGCATCCTCGTTTATCCCTTCTTGATCTTCGCCTCGTTGAAGATCACGTGCTGTCGGACGATCGGGTCGTACTGTTCATACCAAACCAAAGTGAGTTTCCTCTGATACATCACTCCGACACATCACATCCTCCAATGTAAACGCACCTTGCGGAGCGTGAGCTTGCGCTGCACGTTGCGCGGGTTCTTCGTCGTGGTGTAGAAGAAGCTGCAGCACACACACAGCGTCAGTCAGCCACCCACACACTTCCCTTTTGGTTGTGGAGCTCCACAACGACGTACCCCGTGCCAGCGGCACTCAGCATCTTGATGACGACGTTCTTAGCCTTTCCCTACAGCAGCCACATAGCGAGTCAGCATCTATCTCTCCATACAGAAGCATCCACAGCCGCCGCCGTCGTCCGCGCAGCAGCGCCCGCATACATACCTTCGCCATCTTTGCGCTGCTTGCTTGGCGAGATGTGTTGGCGCCGGCGAGTCCAGCGCCAACAACCAGTCACTGACCCCAATGATTGGATAAAACCAAGGCAGCAATTCCATTGGTAGATAATCGAAACTGCATTATAAGCGAATCAGAGGGCGTTAAAACGTACCCATCTGTGATCCGTGGGCCACGAGTCCTGGCAGATTGATGGGTTGGTTTGGCCAAAAAGGCCAATCCATTCATGCCGTGGCCCGACAAGTACCGATCCACTGCACGTCCAGTCGCGTGTTTGCCTGCGACTCGGAGGGTCTCCCATGTTTCAAATATGCCTACATCTGTTTGTGTTTCTTCGCCTTCTTGGCTGCCTTCGCCATCGTCTCGCTCACTGGAGTCGTGCTTTTCTCTTCTTCTGGTTCATTCTCGAACTGGCTCAATGGCCTCTTTTGCGTCGTACCCAAACGCAGCCCGGTAATGGATGCGGGAGGCTCCCGCCCGAGCTGAGATTCTTCACGGGGATGCTTTCCTCCTGGTCGTTGTTGAGAAGCACCGTCTCGGCCAACGGTCTCACAGCAGTGCGCACCAACGTTTCCTTCGACATGCCAAATCGTTCGGCTGGATGGGGACGCTGCAAAGGATCTGGGTCGTCCATGTTCGCATAGAGGACATGGTTTCCCTTGTCTCGACAATCCACGTCCTGCTCCACCAGCGTCTGGACTCTCTCCCACGGCTTAAGAAGCTCCTGAAGCCCCTCCACCACTGAATCGGTCTGCACATTAACCCGATACGGAGCACTGGTCGCTGTATTCTCCGCCAACTGGCTTGTGGGAGGCGACACTTCAATAGACACTGGACCGAGGCCCAGTAAACACAACACGTGGGACGTCTCATCTTCGCCGAACTTGTCCTCCACGTAGAACCGCTCCACTATCTTGCTCCGTGGACTCATGTAGATACGCAGCACACTGTCCGGTGCAAGCGCCGCGAACTTGGCCTTCTCCGCCTGCTTGCTTTGCTCTGTCTCGGATAGAGGCGTGTCTCCCTTTGTGGGATCCTCATCCGCCATGGCGAAGACCTCGCTTGGACGCATACTCGTGGTCGCACAAGTCGGGAACGGACTCTCACTTCGCTCTGGATTCTCCACTCGCACCAAGATCATCGACATGCGGGCCTTCTTCACACCAGCGCCATCTCCTGCACTTGAGCTTGCACCGACCGTGCAAATAGGGATCACCAGATCCACTGCGTTCTGCACACGCGGCATGATGCCAGCAGCGCGTCGCCCCAGCATGGCCCACAGACACGCCTCGGACAGCTCCTCCTCCAGTTGAATAAAGTGCGTAAACGATACGAACCAGTCTTTCCAGTGCGACTCCACGGCCTCGAGCGAGGCTTTTGTGTCCGAAATTGACGCTCTTTTCAACACGGAGCTCGTACTTTGCTTTCCGATCTTGCTGCCCAGATCCACGACGCGCAGCTCCGGCGAGCTGCCTTGTAATGCCGTCAAGAATGTCCACACACTGAAGAACTTACCCGCACCGTCCCAGTGTGTGGCTGTCGAGTCACCGTCAAGCCGGCAACACGCGTCCATCGCGAGCAGCAGCACGATCCGCGCAACCACCAAACCAACATCACCCGTGTCCATCACTTCTTGAGACAGCAACTTGCGCAGTTGCGGCAGCATCCGCGTCGCCAACATGTGCGAGCCAAAACTGTGC
>JAADXI010000810.1:0-14502 GCA_023337615.1 Pythium brachiatum | reverse complement strand
GGCCCGCCTGGAGGATTTGGCTGGCAAGCTGCGCGTCCCATGGCACCACCAGCGATCCACACCACAGGCCTCGAACACCTGCGAGGAATGAACATGCCTGGCTCGTTCGACGACAACTACCGCGTCCACCAGGCCGCCCAGGGCATGCACGCTATGATGGGGATGTCGGCTGTCGCGAACCGCTATCCGACCATGGGCGGCTACGGATCTCCTCCGAGAAAGAAGAACCACAAGGAGATCTCGATCGGGCGGTGGACATCCGATGAACACCGTGTCTTTCTCAAGGGACTGGAGATGTACCAAGGCCCAGCGTGGGGCGAGATCGCTCGCATGATCGGCACGCGCACGTCCACGCAAGTGCGTACCCACGCCCAGAAGTTCTTCACGAAGCTCGCACGATCGAACCAAACGCTGCCCCACTTCGAGAGCCAGATCCAGAAAGAGCGAGCCCGACTCATCTCACAAGGCACCATTATCTCGTCCCACTCGAGCGTCACGCCGACCTCCACGACAGCCCACAGCTTCACGTTCAACACGCTGTCTCCTCCACGGAAGCGAGAGTACCCGGGGCCTCGTATTTCCTCTCGTAGCTATGACGAGCACTCCCACAGTCTCCGTCCACCGATGGTGTCGACGAATTCCCCGTACCTGGGTCCTGAACAGCCTCCTGCATTCGAGATGTACAAGCCCCGGCTCGATATGACGCCTCCGGAGCTCTCCTCAATCCGCAAGCACCGACTGGGTAGTGTCGAGTACGGCAGCATGACCGGCGAGCAGCCAGTGACTCCTTACGGAGACCAGACACCCAGTATGATGGGTTACCCGCATCCCGACGCGTACAGAGATCAAGTGAACTACGCCAGTGTCGGTGGTGGCGAGTGGAATGACGTGGCTAATCGCCAGTGGCCTGGGGCTCCACCCGTGGACATGTCCGGACCCCCAGCCGACCTGACGCACCCAGGCTCCTCCAACGACCCGGACTCACTGCCTTCCGTGACCAGACTGCTATATCGAGGAGCGACGTCTGCGTAGACAGCCTCGTCAAGTGTTCAACGCGTGTGAGTGTGGATGTGAGCGTGCCAGTGTCGGTGTTGCTCGTGTTGGCGTGGGATTACAATCCTTCGCCTTGGCGTGCCTGTGTGGAGAAACGTTCTATGTTAGTACATAGAGTGGAGAATTCTCGTAATTTAGGAATAATAATGACATAAATCTACTATAATAGCAGTGACTTCGAATGTGATGTGGTCCACTTTGGTGATCGACGTGGCATCATGACACTCGAAAACGAGACGTACAAATGGCGAAGAACTCCTCGTCCGCGTCGGCTCTGCGCCGCCGTGCACAGGCGCAAGCACGCGCCAATGCCACAGCTCCTAGTAGCGAGACGTCATCGTCCTCTTCCTCTGCGTCTGGTAAGCAGCGCCATGCCGTCGTGATGGTGCTAGGCGACGTGGGCCGCAGTCCGCGCATGCAGTACCACGCGCTGTCGCTCGCGCGCATGGATCCGACGCTGCGCGTGAGTCTGCTGGGCTACGAGGGCGAGCGCTGCGTGCCCGACATCTACGACACGCCCAACATCGACTTCCTCACCTTCCAGCCGCGCATGCAGCGTCTGCCGCGCAAGATGTTCGTGCTGCTCGCGCCGATCAAAGTGCTCGTGCAGCTGCTCCAGTTGTTCTGGATTCTGTTGTTCACCGCCGGCAGCATCGATCTCGTGCTGCTGCAGAACCCACCAACGTATGTACATCACGGTGGCGTGACTGCTCTCTCTGCAGTAGAACTGACGTGAATATGTTGTTTACAGGATCCCTACATTTGTGGTCGTCTGGATCTGTTGTCGTCTCAAGGGAGCCAATTTTGTCATCGACTGGCACAACCTCGGCTACTCCATCCTCGCCATGTCGCTAGGCGACAAGCATCCGCTTGTGAAGGTAAGTTGGCTTAGTGGGCATCAATGATTGCCCTGTTTGCTCATTAGCGTTGTCTGTGTTGCTGTGTCCGTAGGTAGCGACGTGGATCGAGCGCGTGTTCGGTCGCAAGGCCGACTACAACTTGTGTGTGACCAAGGTGATGAAGGATTGGCTGTGGGATACGTGGCAGATCAAGGCCACGGTCGTCCACGACAAGCCACCCATGTTCTTCAAGCCCACGCCGGTCGACGTCCAGCATGAACTGTTCCAACGCGTCGGCGACCAGCTCCGCGACTGCAACGATGTCAGTGCTAGCTCAACCAGGACACCGCAAGCTCTTCTACTCACGATATATGATTGTTTGTGCTATAGCTGGTCAAGTGGAACGGCCGGGAAGAAGATACGTTGCTCACTCGGCTTGACGCTAAAACCCAGAAGGCCGAGTCACGACCGGATCGTCCTGCTATCATCATCAGCTCCACGAGTTGGACGGCCGATGAGGATTTCGGCATCCTACTCAACGCACTGGTGGATCTCAATGAGCGAACGAGCGAGCTCTCAGTGGAGGAGTTCCCGAATCTACTGGTGATCGTGACCGGCAAGGGGCCTCAGAAGGAGATGTATTTGCAGAGCATCCAGAAGCTCGCGCTCAAGCGGATCCGTATCGCGACCATGTGGCTTGAGGCCAGCGACTATCCTCTTGTGCTGGGCAGTGCGGATCTAGGTGTGTGTCTCCACACATCGTCGTCGGGACTCGATTTGCCCATGAAGGTGCTGGACATGTTCGGTTGCGGCGTCCCCGTATGTGCCGTGGGCTTCAAGTGCCTGGGCGAGCTCGTGCACCACGGCCGGTAAGTCTTCCTACTGCCAGTCGATACGGTCTCGTGAACTGACACTATGAGTTGTGTCTGTGCTCCTAGTAATGGCCAGGTCTTTGACTCGTCGTCTCAATTGGCCGACCAGCTCCACGAGTTACTGCGGGGTTACCCTCACGCCACGCCGCTGCTGACCAAGATGCGAGCGAACCTGGAGCACGTGGAGGTAAGAACGTCTTCTCTGGCTCCTACTGCACTGTATTATGGTGTGGAAAGCTCACAGTGGCTCTTGGTGATCCCCATATTAGCATTGGCCCGAGAACTGGCAGCGTCATGCTGCGCCAGTGTTCCTCAAGGCACTTGGGTACTGAGGTACTGATTTAGAGATAACTGAATTAAACCTTGAGGCTAATAAACCGAGCAAGTCAAAGTTCCCTCTCCGAATAGTAGCCTCTGTTTCCTGCCTGCTCCCACACACAGCACCTTCCATCGAACCGCACGCAGCATCACCATGACAGGCACGACAACGGAGACGGCGCCTGTGACGGCGTTCTCCCTGGGCATCTCCTCGGAGCGCAAGCTGTCGATGCCGCTCGGTAGGAAGCGCGTGTCTTCAGCTCTCCGGTGATATGTTTGCAGCCGCTGAGTGTTTCCGTGGTGCTGCACAAACAGACGCGTTGATCAAGGAAGCCAAGAAAGAAAAGACCGCGAAGGCTGGTAATGCGCCAGCGAAGAAGAAGACGAAGGCGAAGAAGGGCACGGCCGGCACGCCCGCTGTGGACACGAAGCGGAGAAAGCAGAACGTGAAGAAGACCGTGTCCGTGCCGGTCTCCAAGAAGGAGGTGAGCTGGCGATGAACTGACGAGCTCTTGAGCTCCGCGATTGCCGTGGAGTGGAGAGCTGACTCTGGATGTGATGGATCTGTTGCTGCAGCGAGCCAAGGCGACGCAGCAGGCGTCGTCGGCCAAGCGCCAGGCGGTTGTGAACAAGCGCCGCGCGGGTCTCGTGGTGCCGCCGTCCAACAAGAAGACGGCGCCGATGGTGAACGTGCACTTGCGCAGACGGCAAACATCGGCGCTGCTGGCGGCGCAGAAGCTCAAGGGCGGCGCGAAGAATGTGAAGCGGACGCAGCAGAAGCAGCAGCAGAAGAAGCAGAGCGGCGGGCTGGACGTGTCGAACATCGAGCGCCATTTCCGCACGCACCCGACGAAATTCGACCTGCCCAAGGGCACTAACCTGCGCATCACGATCAAGTACGTGGAGCTTTGTAGCTGCTGGTCTGTGATCTGGTCTGGTTACTCATGGGACGTGTGTGTTGGTATGCAGCCTGAACAACGTCAAGCCAGTCGTCGGAGCCAAGAAGTGAGCCGCTCCTCTGTGCCCCGTAGCAGCGCCATTGTTTATCATGGCGCGTTTCACGTGTAGGGTGCGAGACCAGCATCGCGTGTGTGTGCATACGTACACAGGCACCGCTGCGTCTCCCGCATTGACGTCAGTATACGCACTCCCCAAGTCAGTCAGTCTCACGTCACATATCTACTGAATTAACACCACCTCGCCAGGGTTACACTGTACCCCTTCCCTGAACAGCCACACTCAAGGGAAATAACGAAGAAGCCGATGCCCGCATGATGCTCCGCGCGCCATGAGCAGCTCCGCCAGCGACGACGCGCGCAGCGAGCTCTCCAGCCACGAGGGAAGCGAGCTCTCCGACGGCATCGCGCCATCGCCACGCGTGCGCAGGGCCTCTTCTGTCCACACGGCGGCGGCGCACGCCATGGTGGGGCGACGTCGCACGCTCCCCTCCCCTCCTCCTCTTCCTCCTCCTCCTCCTCCTCCTCCGCTCACGCCGTCCGCCCGCAGCGTCCACTACGCGCCGCTGTCTCCAAGCGCTTCTGTGCGCGTACGTCCGCTGTCCTCCGCTCGCCGTCCGTCGTCTGCGCGACCGCCTCCGGTGGCGGAGGCGGAGGCGCTTGCGGGTGTTGCTCCCCATGGAGCGGACCGACTGAAGCATCTTCAGCTCCACATGGAGCAGCTCCAGCAGCTGTACGCGCAGGAGATCCACAAGGAGGAGCTTGCGGTGAGAGAGGCGTTCGTACAGAGCATGTGCACAGCCAGCATCACGCTGTGGCGGTACGTGAGCTCACGAGGGCGGTTCTACACGGCCGTGAAGGCACTCGTGACGCAGTATCTACCAGCTAGTAACGCCAGGTTGTACCAAACTGAAACGCACAACAGTGGGGACAAGGAGAGCGGTGAAACGGGGCTGTCAATGGTGCTGGCGGATAGCCGTGTGGTCGCAGTGGCGATGAAGACGGCGGACGCCATGGGGATCGCTGGCCACGCGGTGTTAGCTGCGAGTCAGCTCTCAGCAGCCAAGTGGAAGAAGCTTCAGCAGTCAGCAGCAGCAGCAGCAGCAGTACAAGCCATCGAGGAAGAGCAAGACGACGATGGTGTGTCGGAGGCCAGTGCGTCGTCAGCGTCGTCTGTGGCGTCGTCCGCTCCTGAGGCGTCGACGCATTTGTGGCTGGACCGCCACGCTGACTGTGTGATGCCCAGTACGAACGACCACCTCGTGCTGCTGATGTCGCTGGATCGTGCTTATGAAAACGCCGGTTTTCATCCCGAAATCGACCTGACGATCAAGAAGAAAGAGCTCCTCGGGTCAGCAGGCACGCAGCTTCTCGTGGTCGTGCTGCGAGACTCGGAGCACCGACCCATTGGCGTGGTGGAGGCTCTGGTCTCAGTTAAGAAGCCGCTGAAAGTCGACTTTTTGGACGCGTTCAGCAGCCTCTTGGCTGCTGCGCTGGAGGCGCGTCGGTCAATTTGCCGACCGGTTGCTGTGGACGGAGGCATCCGCATAGAGATTTTTAGTGACAACGTCAAAATGGACGGTGAGAAGCAGCCACAGTCCAGGCCACAAGGGGAGAACATCACTGCAGTGGAGATAGAGATTGCGTCAGGCACCAAGATGGTCGTGACGGGGGCTGGCCCTCATAGTATCAATCCAGAGAACGACATGCCGATTCTTGCAGCAGCCCAGAACGCCATGGCGAAGCTGTGGACGCAAGCAGAGGAATGGAAGCAGCTCTCTGCCTTTCACTCCCAAAACGCTCAAGCCCATGATGAGTTTTGGGGGGATGTGGTCGGACTTCTCCTGAATGCTGATGACAATACGCGGTCTGGGACTGGTCGCGAGGAGCTTCGAGCTGCTGTGTACCGACTGAATGCGAGTTTGGATGAAGCGTGTGCGATGTACGTGCTGTTCGAAGGCGAGTCGCTGGACGAGTACGCAGCCCAGAGCAGCGCTGTTCAAGGCACTCCCGCGATCAGCGTGGAAGCTCAATACGCGGCGCTGCAGAGAACAATCCAAGAAGGCAAAACGTTCGAGTCGGCCCCGTGCGTGTTCGCGGAACCAGTCAAACTAAATGGCGACGAAAAGGCGAACGCTGCAGTGCTGGTGGCGACTGCTAGCCCCGACGACAAATCGAGGTTGGATGCTCGAACTCGCACACTTCCACTCGTGATGAACGCAGTGCAGCTCGTGGTGTCCTCAGAGAAGACGGCGACTGAGACAGCAGAAAAAGAGGCAGCTTACGCCACGCTCGAAGGCGCCATTCAGCAACAGAACCAACTCCAGCACGAAAGCGATACCATTCGAAGGCTCAGTCAGAACTTGGTGAAAGCCATGTCGTTGGACGAACTGGTGGGCGTGGTGAACACGTATAAGGACGAGACTGGAGACCCTAGTCTGCTGAATCGAGTGACACTCTATGTCGTCGAGACTGAGGATGCTACCACCAAGCGTGAAGGCAGTGATCCCCCGAGTTTGCGATGTGTGTGGACCACGTCTGGCGATGCCAAGAAGGCCGAGCGTGTGGTTCTGTACGATCAACAGAGTGTTTCAAGTCCAAGGAAAGCGCCTCAACCTCGTGGTGGCATGGCTGCATTTGTTCTCGAATCAGGCGGACCGCTGAGCTACTCGCCTCATCATGACGCGTATGATCCAGCACTAAGGAGAAAAATCCCGGGACATGTCGATCCAACTGACGGTGAGCTGTTGTACTACGCGACTCCACTGCAACCTCAGCGCACACCGGGTACACTCGGCGTATTGGAGGTGGCGTTTGAGTCGGAAGACCAGCATGGCGCTTTCGTGAGCTCATCGTTCGCCAATGAGCTGACCAAGACCATCACCAGCTTTTTCCAGCTCCACGTCTGGTTGTCACAGAGAGAGGTGAACCACGCACGATCAGAGATAGAGGCAAAGGAGATGGCAGCGGAGAAGTGGCGGCGATGGAAGCAGTTTGTCGCTGACTGGTGCGATGGTCATACTTTCGATTTGGATAAATGGAAAGCGAGTACGATCCAGGCGATCCAAGCACTGATTCCTGCGGCAAGCCATGTGAATATCCTCGTTGGCAAGAGTGATGAAGAATTCTCAATGATCGAGCGAGTGAAGCGAGAGCTGCGAGAATCTATTGATGCTTCTTCACCGACCTTGAATGTGCTAAATCACAATGTGTTGCGGTCTTTCGCGGTGTTTCCACTGGCTGGTGGACACGAAATCAAGGACAAGCTTCAAGATACTGGAGATGGACTACTGGTTCTGTGCTCTAGTGGGGACGACCCATTCCACGAAGATGACCGGCGTTTTGGTGCGATGGCCGCTGGACTTTTGGTCGTGTGGTGGCGCAGTCACAGCGCTTTGGGAAAGGCCGAAGCGAGCAACGCGAGTTTGCAGACAACTCTTGACGATCTCGAGAACCAGTTAGCTGTTGCGAACATGTCGAGGCGATTGCTCTTGCGGCGTTCCTTCCACCACAGCGTCGAGTCATGTTTGAATCGCGTCGTGGGCTCACAGAGCGTTTCGAGTCTCGAATCCGTCGACGCCACTCTCCAGCTCGCGATCCAATCTATCACTCGAGAGTGCGCGAACGGCCTACTACATGAAGACGACGCCACTCCCCACACGCCATTTTGGGTGGCCATACTCGAGTTGTCCGAGAACCGCGATGGCGCGACCTGGAAAGTATGCGGTGGTGTCGAAGGAGGAAACGCGGCGGCCTTCATTGTGGGAGATGGTAACCTGAGGGAAATGCTCCAGTCGTCCGGCGTTCACCAATACGCGCCACCGTTTCCAGACCAACTGATGCTTGTGGTCCAGGAGATGGTCGGCTCCCATGGTGAGTTTTTCGTCCAAGGCTCGCGTGTCTTCACCGCTCCACTTTCATCGACGTCTACAGCAAGCGATTCCTCAAAACGCCGTCGCGTACTGGTGATTTTGACCGGCTCAGCTGACGACCAAGATGCGACCAGCAACGTAGACGACGAAGGCTTCGTCAAGAACCTCGCTCAGGGCTTCGATCGCTTGCTGGCGTGGCAAAACTGCTGTCGATTACTGCACGAAACGCAGACCGAGTTGAGTGCGCGGACGAGAGAATGCGAGCAAGTATGGAGATCACTCGAGAATGCGAAGGCAACACACACCCACTGGAAAGACTCGTGGCGCACCGTGATGACCGACGTGTTAGTGCTTGGACGTGAATGTCCAGACGAAGCCGCGTTGACAGCGCTGCAAAGCCAGCTCGTAGGCGACATCCAAGCGAGTATGCAGCGACTGCTCACAGTTCATCTGGAAGAGATCGATGCCCCGGTAGATGGTGAGTTAAACGTGAAGATCGTGGTTGATACAGACGCCGACAACCAGATTCGCGAGTGGTTTCACCCCAGAGAGAGACTTCAACTTGCTGATCAGCAGTCACGAAGATTATATGCAGAAGATGATACAAGACAACAGCTATTGGAGGTGAGTGGCGGGACTGCGACTGGGATTTGCATCGCAACGTCGACGCTTTTTTCAGCTGATGACAAAAGGAGCGAAGAACCAAGCATCACATTCGCAGTCCGCTACGCAGGTGGGGTAGCAGCGTCGAAACGAGAAGCCGTAGACGCCACATTCGAGCGCGTTGTGAAGCAGTATCTGTCACTCGTGACGATTGTCCGCAGAGTTCTCGACCTACATCAAAGCCGTTGTCATGCAGACGCTCTCGTTCAATCACAGACCCAGTCGCTCCACGAGAAGATCGCTGCCATTGATGGATTAGAGTCCGCTCTGGCCAGCCACTCCCAAACTGCGCGTGCTGTTAGACGGCTCTTGGACGTACTACCGTTGGATGCTCAAGACTCGCCTCAGTCATTCGCGTCCTGCTTGTGCCGTGTAGTGGAGGAGCTGCCTGACTATCGCCTCTGGATACACGAAATGGCTGACGGCACACTCTGGTCGACACACTGTGATGGTTCCAGACATGTCCGCACGGTTGACGCAAGGACCTGGTCGTCAGAACAGCATACAGCTATCATCAAAGTGGCAGGGGAATGCGTCGCGTTGGTCGAGTTCACGGGTGCGGCGTCCAGCAGCAGCAACGGAGCGGAGCCACTGGCACTCATCACTGCGACGCTCCAGAGTTGTTTCAGCTACCACCACAGCCTCCGCGTGATTGAAGAGCAGCGCATCGCCAGCGAAATGAGTGACCGAGAGAATACTGATCGACTGCAGCGTGACGACGAACAGACTGCGCGTCTGGTGCGCCACTGGCACCATGTCGATGAACTGCTGCAGTCTACACTGTGTGGCGAGCAAGAGAATGCTGTGAACTGGAGCGACGTGCTCCATCGTCTCGAAACCGATATGACGCAAAGTGTGGATTCCGTCGACGACGTGCGTATGGTGATCGTGGAGCTCAACGTCACACATCGCCAAGTGACTGCGGTATCGGCCTCACTACCCGCGCTTGTAGCAGACGCGTCTCGCGACTCGTTTGGTGATGTGGCCTCATTTCTGGGTTTGTGGGCGTTGGAGGCGCCAACACGAGTCGAGAAACGGATTCAAGGTGATACGATGGTCCAGGTGTGTGCACACTTGTTCCCGAAGACCCTACTCACGGAGAGCCATTGTATTATCACGATCGCTGTTCTCGTCGGCCTGACATCGCTGAGTGAGACGTGCCGATGCTACGTAGTGACCACAAGCCTCGTCAAGCTGATGGCCAGCGATGTATCGGCATCCTCAGCCGTCACACGAGCAATGGATATCGACTCCCAGCATGTTGCTACAGCGGTGGTCAACTGGCGTCGTCATGAGGCAGCCCGCTTGCGTGTGATGGAAGCAGAGACTGTGAGTGCCACAGTGAAGGAGGAGTTAAGCACTGCGCAGGAGTGGACTGAGTTTACGCAGCGCGCGATGGAAGAGTGTCAGCTCTTGATGGTAGTGGCTAGGAAGATGACCGCTGCTCCTTCATTCACTGACGTCTCTGAGATGAAGACTCGAGTGGAGCAGTTTACTCAAGCTGTTTGCGGGTGCGAAGCGTTCGAGTTGTTTGCAGTGGCTCCTGAGTCGCTCCATTCCGACACACGCGAGCGTCGTCTCACTCCGCTCATCTCCTCACTGGACAGACCAAGTGAACCAATCGAGACACTGCGGCAGTTGCTCAACCAGGAGTCTTCGGTTCCAGTATCTATTGTGCGTAGCTCTCACGGCGGTCCAGGTTGCCGTGTCATCTCTCTTCTATGCCGAGAGGACTGTGCGGTCGGAGTCGTGGTTCTCCATTGGCATTCGCTGCCACCGCCGCTTGCAAATGCTACGTTGGAGCTCGTGGATTCGATCGTCGCGCCGTGGCTGACAACTTACATTCAACTGATTCAGCTGAGTGAAACTCGTAAAACCGCTCAGGATGCTGACAGCAAACAAATCGAGAATCTTGCCGAAGACAAGGCGGCCTTGGAGCTCCAAGGCCTGGGGCTCAAGAACCATCTAACACAGATCGAGCAGCGAAATGCGAACCTTCAGCACGCAATCCAGCACATGGGCGACGTCTTTGGGAG
This sequence comes from Pythium brachiatum, assembly GCA_023337615.1. Taxonomy (NCBI): domain Eukaryota; phylum Oomycota; class Peronosporomycetes; order Pythiales; family Pythiaceae; genus Pythium; species Pythium brachiatum. The sequence continues at coordinate 3,893 of JAADXI010000810.1, read as the reverse complement.
TGTGGAGAAGACGGTGGCAACACTCACAGGATTAAAAGGCGCTGAGGACGTGTGGGAAACTTTGATGAAGGAGCTGACGGCTATGGACGGGATCGAAGGTGGTCAGCTGTATGAGAAGACGGATACCAGCGCAGCTGCGAGGCTCGTAGTGAGCACGCTCTCGAGTGGTGATGACGAGGTGCTGGAGAAGGCCATTCGAGAAGGCGCAGGTCGTAGTGGTCTCGTGGCGACGTGTTTCCATTCCAAGGCACCACAGGAAACGCGAGTCGCATTCCAGTCGGTATATAAGCGCGTGCAGTGTATCAGCGGTGGCGACGACCCCACCAAGTGCGTACTCGTCGTGTACGGTAGTCGTCCAGATGGCCACCAGGCCTCTGCTATGACGGACCGCTGTGTGGACGTTACAGTGCGTCTCGCTGCCAGGCGAGTCGCAGAGCTCGAGACGATCCAGTTGCACGCTATTGCTACTGGTGCTCTAGAGGAGACGACACAGGATCTAACTATGCAGCTACGGCGAAAGGCGGAGGAACTCACTCAAGCGCAACGGAGAAATGATGCCGCGACGGCGCTGCACCACACATTGATCGATGACCTCGTCGGGGACGAGATATGGAGAAGCCTGGAGCGACCGCCACAGGCAGCAAGTTTCCCGACAGCGAAGCTAGTCGCGCAGTGGCGTTTCTTACAGGAAACAGCTCAGCGGCGGCTGCGATTGGCACTCTCAGACGATGCCAGCGTCCAACTGTATGGTGTGGGGTGCGGTGGACGTGAATCCAGCTTTATATTCTCACTCCCAGCGCAAACATCAGCAAAAGATCCGCTGGACGGGTCCAAGAAAGGATTCTACTGTGTCGCGTTGCGTCAGCTACAGCAGCAGAAGCGCGAGTGGCGAGTGATGGCGAAATGTATCGCAAAGCGGAGCCACGCAGTCGCTGATACAAGCACCAAGAGCCGTAAGCAGTCGGGTCTTGAGGCAGTGCGCAGATCACAGACAGTTTTCTTCCCGATCATGAAGTATCCGACTTGCGACAGCCACGAAGAGCAGTCCAACAATGAGGAAGACAACACCAGCGACCACGCTGATGCGGAGGCTACAGTGGTGGGCGTACTCGCTGTGAAGACAAATGGCGCCACTGGTGTGACTGGCAGCCTTTCTGAGGATATCGAGTCACTGGTTCAAGATTTCTCCGATGCTCTGACTTCGCGTGTTGAGCTGATCGCGCGGCTCGTGACCCTGAAGCAGCAGCGTGGAAAGCCTGCGCAGTCTCAAATATCAACGCCAACACTAACGCCCGCCATCGCACCAGCGATGGTACACCAAGCGAGAGATGGCGAGTATCAGTACGAGCGGTCTAGCGAGACCGCAAAGCACGAAGGCGTTGGCGAAACCACAAAACATGAGGTCAAAGCTGGAGCTGTGGCGTTGCAGTGGCCTGGTCGTAGCTATTCAACCACTGCTGAAGGTGGAAGCGACACTTACTTCGGCTCATCAAACGCCATAGCGACAGTACCGAGCTCAGTGACTGTGATGCGTGGAGACACGCAGACTCCAATCGGTAACCAGCGTGAACGAGAAGACGCGGAAGAAGTGGATAGCGAGGATGAGCGCCAAGCTGAGCGAGTCCAGCAGCGTGTTCACGTTGCGGTCGCAAGTGCCTTGCTTTCGTTTTCGTTCCACGTTCAGTCGCTGGGAGTCGACGGGGATGGCGTTGCTGCATTGCGGTCGCTTGTGATGCGTGAGCTCAAAAATATGTGGACCAAGAATGGCGACGAGCGTAAGCAAAGTGTGGATGCAGAGCTGTTCTTCGTTGTGGAGGGTGCTCTGCGTGATCGACTCGATGGAGAGAGCAGAACAACGCCTGCCAGCACGCCGCCATGGATATTCGAGGTCGCTCAGAAGCTGAGACCAGCAAGCACGGAAAGCGTTCGTCTCTGGAAACTCGACGCCCATCGATGGGTGGCTTCTCTATCCGCCTCAGCATCAAAAACGCAGTTACTCGTGGCTTTCTCGGGACCAGTTGACCTGAATCGCGTGTTTGATGAGAGGGATGAGCTCACCCACTTGCCGTCTGTGCTTCGCATTCTACATTTCCATATCACGCGCGTCCTCCAGGCTCAAACACAAGCGGATTCCTTAGCAAGGCAAGAGCAAACGGAGGAAGAGAAGGTGTCGCATCTACTTGCTGAGGCAGAAGAGCGTGAAGAACAATTGAAGCGACGTGCGAGGCGAGAGGAAGAGCTGAATGCGCTGACTATGCGACTGAAGCAAGCGCCCGATGAACGCGCGGTCATCCAAATGGGACTCCATGCCATGAAGCAGTGGCTGCAGTGTGCTCAGGTGGCGTTCCACGCAGCCTCACCAACGGCGGGGCAACGGCATCAAATGTACAAAGACAAAGAAGACGCGGGGCTCGCTGGCCGTAGCGATGCTCACGATGGTGTCGCGATGGAAACTATCTTGCGCGTGCCTGTGTTCACTGGGTGGGTTGGCGAATCCGATCAAAGGGATCGTGAGCTAGTGGGCACGCTGGTCGCTCGACTCAGTGACACAGAGCGTCAAGTACTCGACCAGATCCACCAGAAAGACGGCAAAGAGTGGCTTCTCCGCCTTCTCCACCGTCTAGCGGACGCTGTTGGCTCTGCGTGGGAGCAGCTCCAGCAGCGAATGCAGCTCGAGGAGAGTGCAGAACGTTTGATGGCGGCATCCACTGAGATCGAAACCATTCAGCAGCAAGTGGAGGATCTGCAAGATGGCAACGACCGGCTCACTGCACGTGTTGATGACCTGGAGAAGGATGTTGATGAGAAGCAGAATGTGGAGGAGCGAAATGCTCGGCTGCAACAGGAGCTTGGGCATGTCCGCGTTGGTCTCGAGTCGAGTGAAGAGGAACGGCAAGCAATGGCTGCTAAGCTCAAGCGGTACGAAGCTCAGTTGGTAGAGGTCAACTGCCAACTGGAGCAGAGCATTCGTGTGGAGACGCAGTTCATGCAACTGGAACAAGTGCACGCAGCGACGCAGGCTCGAGAGGCGCGACTGGAGAAAAAGCTGCTCAAGCAGAAGCTCCAGCTCAAGCAGCTCGTGGCTGAACTGACAAGCAGGCGAGATAAGGATGAACGGGACCAGGCTGAGCTGGTAGAGCTGCGTCGCCAGGTCGCTGTACTCATGGAGAAGCAGCAGCACAGCGGACGCATGGATGCCACGAGTGTAGCGACTGCAGTGATGCAGGCCCAGGCCCAGGTGCATCAGAGCCAAGTTGAGTCCAAGCAAGAACAGCAGCAGCGAGTGCAAAGCACCGTCCAGCGACGGATGCTGCGGCAGATGCAGCTTCAGCAGCAGTCGCAGAAACACAAGCAACTCGATCTGGCACAGGAGCTCAAGCAGTTAGCAGCGATGGAAGTGCGTGAAATGCAACGCCGTAGCGTCGAGCAGCGGGAGAGGGTTGTGGCAGAACAGTGGCAGCAGATCCGCAGCCAGAGTCCCACGAAGGTGCTGAGAAGTACCGACGACGGTGTGGCAAAAGTCCACAGCGTTCGCTCCCAGTCATCTACTGTGACGACGACGACTAGCAAGAGAGAAGCTGGAGATGTAGCAGTGTCGAAGCTGCGTCATCCGTCTGTGGTGGTGGCTGCGCGTCGAAGCTCCACAAGCAAAGGGCCAGTAGCTCCGTCGTCGGAAGTGGGGTGAGTCAGTGTGCCTGTGGGGAGGAATGCGAACCATGTCACAGATTTAGAAAAGTACAGCACCTGTGTTAGTCGATGGAAAGTGTTACCTTTGAAAGGCGATATTAGGTGGGACCTCTGAAAATGCATGACCGACTGATTTTTCAAGCCACTTTCGCAGATGGCGACGGGACAAAATCTGTCCGTTAGGCCAGATTCATCGAATCCGACGC
>JAADXI010000809.1:0-14513 GCA_023337615.1 Pythium brachiatum | reverse complement strand
TCACATGGCTCACGAGACCACACACGAGGCCATGTGAGCGAGGCTTGAGCGTCTTTTTATTCTTGTCCTCCGACTTGACCGTCGCTTTAAATGGCGGGATGGGGAAATAGTACGATGAAGTGGCCAGTCGCGTGCTTGTAGATTCTGAGCAACTGCGGCAGCAGTGGGAACTCTCTTGCCTGGCGGATCTTGCGTTCCTGCGCTTCTCGGTACCGGTAGGAGAAAGGAGAGGGTCGTCTCCACTCGATGAACAGAGTGATCGAGACGGCAGCGGCGCCCACAACGAACGCCGTGGTGCAGCAGATAGTGCAGGAGCCACGCGCAGACGCCACGCGCGCATCAGCATCTTCGGTCTGTGGGGTGCTCGGCCAGCGGGAATGAGCAGCTCCTGTCAAATCTTATGAAGTCCTCGTCTGAGTCTGAATACAGTAGAGCAGCCAATGGCTGGCCGCGTTCACACCTGTCAAGTTGATTTGCATGGTGGACTTTCTCATTGGCCAAAATAAATTGGTACGTTGACCTTTGAACTTTGACTTTGACCAAGCAGCCTGCTTGAAGCAGGCAACAAGCGGCGATGTAGTGTCCATTGACGCCTCGGACATCGTCGCTTCGTGATGCTGGCGCATGAGCACGATTCGCGAGAGCTCAGACTGTCGATTGCGGCGACCTGGAGGCATAAGCACTTCTTCCTTATCAGAACGGTAACAACAACAACGTTCGCGGAGTCCAAGCTGACCAAGTTTGAGTACTTGGAGTACTTGGAACTCACGCAGACAATCGACACGGGCGTTGACGCAATGAGTCAAGCGCAATGCCGGATACGAGACAAGAAAAAGTGACGCGAAATAGCGCAAGAATACTCAAACCAGTATTCGCGAATCAAAACTGTTCAGTTATTTCTTGATGCGAAAGCCGATTGTCTCCAGCCGCGACTGATCACGTTCTCGCTGCTCCGCGTAGTCGCCTCGGTATCGGATGTTGCGGTACGCAAAACCGAGCTTCAAACCCCACGTCTTCGTCGGCCACGGTTCTTCAGACGGCACCACAAAGTCTTTAGGAACGTCGCAGTGGCCGGGGTCTCCGACTCGGAGAGACTGTCGGTGGTATACGCTTCTATGGAAACTTCGCAGAACAAGTCAAGCGTGACGCTGATCGTCTGGAAGCGATCGAGTTTTCGTGGGATGTGAGCCAAGACCGATGGGGCAAGATGCTGCTGCCGGCGTTCGAGACTTTCTACCAGATCCACATTGGTCTAAGTTAATGTGATTAGCATCGTGGACTTTCCCATTGGCCAAAATAAATGGCTCTGCTGGCTAACTTTGCCAGGCTAAGCTAACCAATAGAAGCACCAATTCTCCTGTCCTTTCCAAGAGAACTTGAGGATTGTTTGCCCGGTGGAAGAAGCACCTTGTCGGAGATAGCGAGTCCGTACTTGTGGTTGAACGCAGCGATACCCACAACATCGTCCTGTTCGCGGCAGTAGTACAGCATCCGCTCCATGTGATACATGGCTTCTCCCTTCACGTAGTGATACCCAATGGAATCCGGTGCACAGCAGTCGTCGCCCCACTTGAGACCACCGATGTCCTTGTGGTAGTCGAGCCACCAGCCCTTAGCAAGCTCGGGGTTCATGCCGTACTCTCCGGCTGGGTTCGTCGCGTGCCAGCGAGGACGTCCATGGAGATCGCTCGTATCCCATGGCACGACCCCGTGCCACATCATACAGTACGAAGTGGCCGTATCCTCGGGCTGTTTTTCGGCCCAGGGCTCGGACAAACACGCCTTGTCTTGCATCGACGCCACGAACTTGTCGAGGAAGATGCGGTTCATCGCATACCCGGGGCCGCCCGCGTTGAAAACCCAACGATCCCAGCTCTTTCGCCATCGCGTCGCGACGTCTTTGTTGAGGATCGAGCTGTCCTGTCGTTCCTCTGGCAGCTTGAAGCGCTTGCCCAAGTGCATAGGCTGGCGCTTGTAGTTCATCATGATCTCGGGACGGCGCAGATACGCACGTAGGTTGTCCACCACAACGTACGCGTCGTCATCCGCCTTGTAGAACCAGTCGTAGTCGTGGCGGTAGTGATCGTGCACGTACTTGAGAACCTCGCGGTGCTTGAGCCACAGATGGAAGTAGTCGGCCGGCGCGTCCATCTTGAGAATCGGGAATTGCTTCTCGAAATACGTTCCTGGATTCACAACCATGGTGCCCGTGGCGTTGCTGAAGAACACCAGCTTATCGCAGCGTTGGCCCCACGTGTCGGCCACGAGCTGTGCGTGGGTCGTGTGGTATGGAGAGATGGTGTTCACGTAGCAGAAGATGCGCGGGTACTTGGCTGTCCCATTTTGACGCGGCGCTGGCGTGTTCACGTCTTGAGTTTCATGGAGAGGCTTCGGTGAGACCGTCATGAGCCGAAGCACTTTGTTGTAGCCTTTATAGTCTGCTGCGCATAGCTCGCGTTTCTGCGCTAACGTAGTTGGAGCCGGCGTCGGTCCAGTCTGTGCCTTGGTGTTCGTGTGAGCAGTCTCAAACAGAACCTCAAGCTCTTGCGACGCACTTGGACTCCCCATCCAGACGAGCAGCACTGATCCAAACACCAGGCACCGCAGGGAGGGATAGCGCAGCATTGCTAGCTGTGATTTGACTTGGGTGGGCTTGCGTCGTACCAAAATGGGGATGTTGGGAACTGTTGTCAGGGTCTCCGAGAGACCATTGAGAACGGCAGCAATCCACAACGTGTGTCGTCATCAGGTTCTGAGCTGCGATAGCAAACGTGACTCGAAGACGACCGTCGTGGTTTGCTGGAACTGTTTCAGTTGTACCCCAACATCTTATGCTCCACACTTCCTTTGGTCCGGATGAATCGAACGCTTCGCCGAAAATAGAGCCGCGAACAAGTACCGCGATGAGCGGTCTGTTCAACCTGTTGATGTTCATACAAACTCACACAATCTAGTGCACTTCCAAATGACCACCCTCAGTCAGAACACACAGCCTCGAAATTTGTGAGACTTAACATTGGTGGAATTACTCAAGCGCAACTCCTGTGGTCCTACCGAGAAGATGCGTGCACACAGCGGCAGCATGTTAGTTACTGTATCTACGGGACCAGTGCAGTCGGAGTAGGAGTCGTCTGCGACGATGCCATCGGCGCCAGCGTCTCGGTAAAAGATGAAAGACCGGTAGGCAACGGTGCTAATGTCGTTGGTGTCGGCGTGGCGGCCGAAGGCACTGGAGCAGTCGTCGTGCTCGCTGCGGTGCACGGTACGTTGACGAAGTTGTTGACAGAGATACTGTTGGCGGTTTGCACCGCAAATGACTGGATCGTGCCCACTGCAACCGACGCAGTTTGGTCTGGCAGCGTCAAGGTGACGAAGTTCTTCGCAAGACAACCTGGCGCATTGTACACACCGATGCGGGTATCGCTCGCACCGTTAGCCCCCACCGTGTTGGCCAGGTTCTTGTTGCTGATGACGTTGAAGCCCGAGGCACACTGGATGTTGTAGCACGTGTGAAGCACAGGAGTATCCACGACCATCGTATCTCCTCCGGTCTTCATCTCGAACTTGACCTGAGCTGGTGGAAGTGGAAGTGGAAGGCTTGAAGACGGCGTCGGAGTAGCTGTAACCGGAGCTGAGGTTATCACCGGGGTGATAGTAGTCGCTGATGGCACGGTAGTCGTAGTCGGCGGCGTCGTGGGAGCTGGCAGTGGTGACAGTGTCCACGTGCAGAAAGCCTTCACGTTGCTGGTCACACTGGTGCTGTTGGCAGCTTGCACGACAAACGACTTGATTGGGAGCCGTCCAGAGCCGACCTCCTTGTCAGGCACCACGGAGCGTGCGAGGTCGCTCGGTTTACATCCCTCGCCAGTGAACAGGTTGATGCTCACGTCTGACAAGCCCTTGTAGCCATCGCTCTGGAGTAGCCCCTTGCTGCTCACGACGTTGAAGTCAATACCGGGGGACGACGAGCACTGGTCAACGTTGTAGCAAGTGTGCTGCACGGGGTCGTTGACCACCACCACGTCGCCCCAGAGCGTCATTCGGATCATCACTTCTGACGTTGGCGGACTAGTAGGAGCAGGCGTCGATGTGGCTGGAACCGTCGTGGCTGGAGCCAGCGTGCCTGGAAACAACGTGTCGACCAATGGGATCAGGCCCGTGGGGACTGGCGTAGTGGGCGTTGGTGTCGTGGTCGTTGGTGTAACAGTGGCAACAGGCGAGCACGTCCCATTCGCGTAGCTGTTCACAGCGAAGCTGGTGCCGAATTCCACAACGAACGATTTGACCACGAGCTCGGGCATCGCCAGCGTCTGGTCCGCGATGTCAAAGGTCACAAAGTCGTCCATGTTGCAGCCCACGTTCTTGAACAAATGAAGGCGCGCGATCGGACCACCGCTGATACCGGGCGTGTACGTCAGGTTCGTGTTGCTGACGGTGTTGAACTGGCCCGACGGACACTGGTCGACGTTGTAGCACGTGTACAACACTGGGTTGGTGACCACCATGGACTCGCCTCCAGAGATCGTCCCGAGCTTCACTTGGACTGTCGGAGTCGTAGGCGCTGGCGTGACTGGCGGCTGCGTTGTCGGTACTGGTGCTAGTGTCGCTGGCTTCTGCGTCGTAGGTGTTGACGTCGCTGGCTTGGCCGTCGGAACTGCATTTACGACACTTGGCTTCGGTGTTGCTGTTGATGGCTTAGGTGCAGTCGTGGTGGGCTTGGGAGGCCACGTAACCAATGAAGGAGTAGGCGTTGGAGCTGGAGTCGCTGGCGCTGGAGTTGGGAGCAACGCCTTGGCTGTGGCCCGCGAACCGTAGCCGTAGGTCGGCGGAGTACGGGCAGGAGGCGCTGGAGTCGCCTTTGGCGCTTGTGTCGTCGGCGTTGGCGTCACGGGCGCACGCGTCACAGGCTTTGGAACTGACAGGGGCTTTGACGAAGGTGCTTTCGTCTTAGCTGGCGTTGATGTCGCTGGGCGTTGCGTTGATGGTGCAGAGGTTACAGGAGCTGAGGTTGTTGGGGAGGCTGTTGTGACGCCCACTGTCGTTGGCAGAGTGCTGGTAGGGGACTGTGTTACGACGTTTGTTGCCATCGGCGTCACTGACTGTGTTGGCTGTGGTGTCGTAACGGCAGTCGACGTCGGGACAGGCGTGGCAGTCACTGGAGTCGTTGGTAGTGGCGTCGCAAGGACCGTCGTCGTTGGAACTGGCGTCGTTACATTCGAGTCCAGTGGCAGGCCACTGGTTGTCGGAACAGGAGTCGTGGAGTTCGAGTCCGTTGGCACATGCGTAGTCGAGTTAGAGTCCGTAGGCACAGGCGTCGTGGAGTTATTAGATTCCGTTGGTACTGGAGTCTCCACACCAGTCGACGTGGGCGCTGGTGTCGTCGAATTGGAGTCCGTTGCGTTGGACGATCCAACAGACCCCGTCACCGTCGGAGTCGGTGCTGCGGTAGTCGAAACTGGCGCTGAGCTGGTCGGAGAGACGGTCACAGCTGCTGGCACAGTAGTAATCGGCGTCGTTGTCGTTGGAGCTGCTGTTACCACCGTCGCCGGGCTTGAAGTTAACGAAGCCGTAGTCGTCGGCAGTGGAGTCGATGGCGCAGTAGTCACCGGTGCTGGCGACGTTGGCGGTGGAATCGTCGTGCTCGGGGCCGCAGTGTCTCCGTTTACGGTGAGAACCGCGGTCGCGACCAGTGCAACGATCGAAAAGATCTTCATCGCGAGCCGATTTCCAGGAAGCTATGTGTCGGAGGCTCAGCAAATTGAGAAATGGCTGGCTGGATGCCGATCCGCTGCACTGCTCACGAAACCAGCGGCAGGAAGAGCATGCTCTGACTCACGCTTGCAACAGCTCCGATCACAAATTTTCCAAGTGTGCAACAGAAATGAGTTTTATGAACAACAACCAAAAACATTTGGACCACCCTCTGCCACCTTCCAATCGAGCCTTGGGCCTCGGATGTGACTCAGCTGGACGTTGCGGCTGAGTCACGAATCCATTTTTCGCTGGCTTGAATCACTCGGTCCAGTGAAGTTCACTGTGAGGCGGATCTGGTTGGACTTTCTCGCCACTTTGATGTCCGATGCACTGTATGAGTTCTGTCTCGGCTCTGACCAAGGTGGAAGAAACCTGCTGACCCGATGCGCTCTCTACCGTTCAGCAAACAATACGCTCATTGTCCTTTGAAGCTTGAGACCGCAAGCGTCCTCTGGCCATGTTTCTGGTGGGAGCAACGAATCGATCTACATAGTCGCCGTACTGTAAGGCTTAGTGCTCATGAAAGTACTTCAAAAACGTCGGATACGATCGCTTCACGGATGGTCGCGGTGGTAACGCGTCTATCAAGTAGCCGAGGGGTTTATCGGATGGAATGTATCACCCTTCCGAACTTCTGACTCCACGGTTGTTCAGGATTCATGGATTCTTTGACGGGACTCGTCGCGCGGATGTGATGGCTTCCAATCGTCCCTCATTAATCGTTGTCTACGAAAGAAATGGGACGGCCGAAAAAATTGATGCCGTTACTGTAGTAGAGGCCTGTCTTCCGAGACATGGCAAGAAAAACAAAACAAATGGGTCTTGAAACCTGAAGCGTACCATGAACAGCATCCGACCGAATGAGGTCTTTGCATAGCGAGTAGCCCGAGAGAACTAGTGTAGAGCGCTCCCGCTGACTGACCTTCGCTTCTTGGGAAAGTCGCCATCTAGCGTCCCAAACTTCACATCACACTCTTCCTCTCGCCTCGATCTCGTTCACATCCCGAATACGAGGCCCATCTTGTGAATCTGCTAACAGCTCGTTCGCGTTTTCGTTCTGAATAGGGATCTGGAGGTGGTAAGGTAGATCGCAGTTGCCCACGCTCTTCGCAAGGTTGTAAAGTTCCAATGGCAACAACTCATACTCCTTCATCAGCAGACGTTGTTTCTTTTCAGCCGCCGTTTCAGTCACGCGAGCACCACGAAGGACCTCCGTGCTGTACCCTGGTGCAGAAGGAAGTGCTCTTGACGCCACAGTTGTCCATAGTGAGCGGGCGTGAGAGCCTGCGCTGGACTGCGCAACACCAGCCGATGCATTTTTGTCGGTTTTCTCGTTTACGGACGTGCCATTTACGGTTTACCCAACAGATCCGCAAACACGTGACGGCAGCTCTCAAACAACGACATGGTGATGGCGGTGGACGGCGCGTGGAACGCCACACGCGCGCCTGCGCCCTTATACAACGCCAATACGCCTTCCGATCTAAACGAGTCACAACAACATCATGTCAGTCCGGTCTGATGGAGAAGAGCTGAACACCCGATACTACTCAAACACGTACCGGATCACCTTGGCGAGACCATCGACGAGACCCGTGTACACGACAGCATTCGGCTCTGCCGCGTATGCTCGTTGAACCTACAGTGCCGTACGAATTGATTTGAGAACAACCACTCGACCACTAAGATCCCGTGAGAACATCCAATACCTGTAATCGTAGCTTGATCAGATCCAGTGGATTCGTGATGAACGACGCTGCGGCTCCAGCCAGTGCAGCGCTTGCTAGCGTGTACTGAGGCGGCAGCTCAGTCGTATTGAAGTAGTTTTGAGCCAGTGCCTTGTTCTGTTCAACGAATGATTAGATCATAATCTTATAGTATACAGCCCAATGCACAGCTCACCTTCTCGTAAAACATGAAGTAGAGTGCTGAGAATGGACCAAACGACAGCAGCGTCGCTGCGTATCCTTTGTACAATCCCCGCAGTCGCTCTGTCTGCATGATCGTCTGTACAGCGTGTGCAGTATTACGGTAGTAGACTCGCTGGCTCGCCGCTCCTGTTGCGCCTTGGGCCACAGGCATCTGGACTTGCATGCGCTCCTTGATGACATCGATGGGCACCCACATCACACAGCTACACGCCTCGGCCAGCATACCCGCTCCAAGATACAGCAGCGACGGGTTCTCACGGAATAACGCGACGTCGTGGAGCGAATCCTTGGAGACTTCGTACGACGTCAGGTACAGACACGTTGCAGGCGCCGAGCCGATCATACTCACGCCCAGGCCACGGTACAGCCCTCGCATTTGGACGAGGTTCAAGTTCTTGAGTTGGAGCAGTGCGAGCACGCTCTGTCGTGATGCTGGGCTTGCCTGAAGCCGCGCCTTGACCGTGTCAATGGGGTGGCAAAAGATGCGACCGATCATCCCGGCCGACGCGCTGCCCAATAGCGTCGGTAACTGGTCGGTAAACTAGACAAACACATCAACCGAAGCGTTAGCGTTTCGCCTTCAAGAATGGAGTGGTCATGCACACTCTCAGTCGCGCATATCCCCATGCACACACGCGCAAGTGCGACGTACCGACTTGGCTTCATCCTCCTTCTGCGCCATTTCGTTCCGAATTCCGACAACGCAGCCTGTGGTTTTCAATCAAACCAACCACTTGAAGCCACTTCAACTGCCAATCCAACGTTATTATACGCTTCAATCCAACGCCCCACATCCTCCCTTTCCCTGCAGGCCTTCAACACTCAACCCGTTTCTAAATCTAAACCCACCCATTTAATTCTTATTCAATACAAACCAGAAGATAATCATCCGGGTTGTGGATGTGGGCTTAACCCGTTTATGGTCGATTTCACGTAAATGGGTCGTGGGCCCGCCTGTCACGTGGTGACAACAAGAGCACCCCCTGTCCAAGTGAAGCTCGCTGCATCGAGAAGCCAACGGAACCCACGCGAGAAAGCAACGCCACACGGCAAGAAGACGCGCGGTACGCAAGGCAAAGGCACACGCGTATCTGCATCCACACGCAGCGAAGGAAGAAGGGAAGCGATTCATCATGGCGGGTGGCGACGAGTGGGTCGACGTGCAGAAGAACACGTTCACGCGGGTGGGTTTCCCTTTGGATTTGAGAGCGGAGACCGTAAGGGAAACATGCGGGAAAGAAACTCATGGTGTTGTATGGGTGTTTGTAGTGGGCGAATACGTATCTGTCGCGCAAGCGCATGCAGATCGACGATCTGTATGAGGACCTGAGCGACGGCATCCGGCTCATCGCGCTGCTGCAGATCATCTGCCGCGAGAAAGTGTGCAAGGTAAGCAAGGGAAACCCAAGGGAAACGCAAGGGAAACCACGGAATCTAATGCTTCTATGTGTATGTGAATGGGGGAGAGTAGAAGTTCAACAAGAAGCCGCGCATGCGCATCCAGAAGATGGAGAACCTGAACATGGCGTTTGCGTTTTTGGCGAAGAAGGACGTGAACCTGACCAACTTGGGCTCGTCGGACATTCTCGACGGCAACCAGAAGCTCATTCTCGGTCTCATGTGGACGCTGATTAAGTCGTTCCAGGTCGCGGAGATCGACGTCGAAGGTGTATCCGGAAAGGACGGTCTGCTGCTGTGGGTGAACCGCTCGCTGGCCGACTACCCGACCGTGGAAGTCAAGAACTTTTCGAGCTCGTGGGCCAATGGAGTGGCGTTCTGTGCGCTGATCCACCGCTTCTACCCGAGCCTCGTGGACTTTGAGAAGATCGACCGCGCGAATGCCACGGAGAACGTGACGCGCGCATTCACGATCGCCCAGGAGAAGTTCAAGATCCCGCAGTTGCTGAACGTTGCGGACGTTGCCGGCGTGGACAAGCCCGATGAAAAGTCGATCATGACGTACGTGTCGCTGCTCTTCAAGGAGTTTGCCTCGGGCGTGCAGAAGAAGAAGGCAGTGACGACCATCAGCAAGGCCGTGAACATCGCACAGCGCCACCAGGACCTCGCGAATGAGTACGCGCAGAACGCATCGGGTCTGCTCGAGTGGCTCACCACGCAGGTGGAGCGATTCCAGACGCTGAGCCAGCCGCGTCGTTTGGCCGAGACCAAGGAAGCGCTCACGCACCACCTCGAATACAAGAAGAGCGAAAAGCCGCCACGTGAGGCCCAGTACGTGACCGTCGATAGCTGTGCCGGTCGCTGGATCTCGAGCTGCAAGAACAACAACCGCGAGATTCCGGTGTTGGACCCCCCAGTGGAGAAGCTCCAGGAGATGAAGGCCACGCTGGATGAATTGGAGACGGCGTTTGAGCTCAAGCTGCGCCAGAACTTGGAGAGCTTCCAGAAGACCGAGGTATTCCTCGCCAAAGTTGTGAAGGAGCTCGACAAGGTCGAGAGCTGGGCCAAGGACAAGGAATCGTCGGTGCTCTTTGACGAAGGCCTGCTGGCCAGTACGACCGCTGAGGCGGAAGAGAAGCTTGAGGGTGTCGGCTTCATTGAGGAGATCGAACTGCCTCGTTACAAGCAGCTTCTCGCGACCGTCGTGGAGCACTCGCAGGGCCTGAGCCCTGAAAACGCCGAAGCCGCATCCGCTGTGGAGCGTGTGGAAGCCATGAAGGAATTTGTCACCACCGTGGAGGCCAAGATCGAAGACGTCAAGAACAAGATTCTGGAGGCGATCCGTGCGCAGCAGGAGGTCGACGCCGTCGTCAAGGACTGCAAGATGCTCATGCGCAACCTCAAGTACGTGATCGAAGAGCTCGATGAGGAGATTGAAGCCACGACGCGTGTGGAGGATGCCACCAAGGCTGGTGTGCTGGCCGCCAAGGCCCACTTCGAGAATGTCGTGGTGCCCAAGGTCCACGAGGCTGTCGTCAGCGAGAACGAGAAGCTGCTTGCGAAGAAGGAGGTTCTTGTGAACGCTGGCCGCACGACCGACGTGGCGTTGATCGAAAAGACGGACGCGCGTGTGCAGCGTCTGCTTGCGACCTGCACGGAGAAGAATGGCTACTTCGAGGACGAGCTCGCCAACGTTGAGCGTCGTGATGACGTGTGCCGCAAGTTCGCGGAGCTGTCGTCCAAGATGAAGGAGCGCTGCTCCCAGAGCACGCAGTCGATCAACAACGTCGATGGCTCGCTGGCCGACCAGTTCTCGTCGATGGTGACGCTGCGCCAGAAGCTTTTCCGTGTGAACACGGAGCACAAGCTCTCGATCGATCTCGGCGGCAACGGTGATGGAGTGTTCGACAACAACGAGGCCGAGACCCCTGAACAGGAGCTCGCGTCGCTCACGGAGGAGATGGAGGAGCTGGAGAAGGTCAACGATGAGCTCGAGAAGCTGCGTGTGTTCACGAACCCGTACACGACGGAGACGATCCACAGCCTGCGTGCCCAGTTTTCGTCGATCGAGACTGCTGTCCGTGACAAGGTCAAGTCGCTGGAGAAGGAGGTCGCGCTGAGCCAGCTGGGCAACCTCACGCCCCAGCAGATCAAGGAGATCAAGGAAGTGTTTGACCACTTTGACCTGGACCACGACGGTGTGCTTGCCCGTGAAGAGTTCATCATGGCTTGCAAGGGCCTTGGCCTCGCGCTGAGCGAGGACGACTGCCACGACCAGTTCGACAAGATGGACGAGGATGACAACGACGAGATCTCGTTCGAGGAGTTCTCCAAGTTCTGTGCCGAGCAGCTCCAGAGTGGCTCATCGCTGGATGACGTCAAGACGGCGTTTGAGATTCTCACGTCGGAGAACCTGACGATGGCCAAGATCGAAGAGCAGTTCGACCCGCAGCTCGTGGAGTTCATCAAGAAGAACCAGTCGACGCTGCTGCTGCCGGACGGCGTGACGCTCGACTACGAGAAGTTTGCCAAGTTCATCTTCAGTTTGTAGTCGTCTTTATGAAGTTCCCTAGTGCGCCGCGTGCGTCCGTTCCGTACACTCCGGTGGGGAGGCCCGCCACCCACGCTGGTCAGTGACCAGCGTGTAGAGTGGTGAGCCCGGTCTCCACCGTCGACGTATTTCGCTTTTTTAAGAACCCCCTAAACCATGCATTCTTCTAACTTCGCTTTTGCGTCTCTAGAGCTCGAACGTGTACGAGATGATCGCCGGCCGCTCTTCGTCGTCGCCCTTGGTCTCGTCCTCCTCGTCATCGTCGTGCTTGCTCTCTTTCTCGCTTCCCGTGGGCACCTTGCCACTGCGAAGCCCTGCAAAGTACGTGGTCACACGTGGTGGGTTCGTGCCGCGCTCCTTGCCTGTCTGGGTCTCGTTGTCCTGCGGCAGGTACACTTGCGAATCCATCTCACGGCGGAAATGGCTGAGCGATGTCTGGCATGAGACCGTCTTACAGTGGTGCAGGTTGGCGATCTGCACGGCCTTGCGACGCAGGTTCCACTCGTTCCAGTCGTAGTTGTAGTCGATGTTTTTCTCGATGAAGTGGGTCGGTGTGCTCGTACTGGCGTCCACTTTCTGGGCGGGTGGAGGAGCGAGAAGCGGGTGGACGCCTGCCGAAGCAGCTCCAGAGCCGCTCATGGGCGTGCCATTGGGGAAGCGGTTGCACAGTTTGAGCAGCGCACTGAGGTTGGTGTTGGGGAACGAGTCCTGGAGACGAAGGAGGTAGATCAGGGAAGGTTGCTTGGCTGCTAGGCGGAGGATGCCTTGGACGTAGCGACGTGGGTGGACCATGAATTCCTGAAGTGCTCGCTCGTTCACGAAGACGTGGTACGCGTTGCGGTACTGCACGACACCAAGCGATGGATCTCCAGGCAAGAGCAGACCACCACGCTCCACGATCGTCCACGGACAGAAGCCCTGGTACTCGAGAGGTAGCTGCATGAACTCTGGGGTCGTATCCACGGGCATACGGATCGGATCGGCCACACCTTCCTCAGCATCGGCATTCGCAGACTCCTCTTCGTCATCCAGCGTGTCGTCGTCCAGTGAGAAGCTGTTTTTAATCCGGAACGACGGCATTTTTGTAGCAGGAGGTGTGCCGCTCTTGTCCAAGTGGCCTTCCGTAGGGAAGGTCTCGAGCTTGTCGAAGAGCTCTTCGGCTGGGATCGTCCCGAACTTCTTCGCACGTCGCCAGTGTTCCGAGTCCTCACCTAGTGAGCGGTCGAATGAGTCCTTGAACTGCATCAACGCCTTAAGAGATCGGGAACGGGCCTGCAGCAGCTCATGCTCGTGAAGCAGCACCTTCCAGGACTTACTCACGGCTTCAAACAGTGGATACACCTGCGACTTTGGAAGCGACGTGCGAGATCCCACGAGGTTCTTGAGCGCTCCAAGATCTGTACGGAACGTCGTGATCATAGTCTCCATCTTGTCGCTGGAGAACGTGATATCCTCTTCC
Source organism: Pythium brachiatum (assembly GCA_023337615.1). Lineage (NCBI taxonomy): Eukaryota > Oomycota > Peronosporomycetes > Pythiales > Pythiaceae > Pythium > Pythium brachiatum. The sequence goes on along the minus strand of JAADXI010000809.1, from coordinate 1,420 downwards.
AGACTCTGCAAGTACGAGAGGAACTGGCGGCGGTTACTGAGCTCGTCCTGCCAACGCTGGATGGTCTCGGCATTCAGCTCGAGCCCGTCCTGCTCCTCCTCAGGATGCTGGCTGTGGTGGGCGTGGAGCAGCACCTCTGTGTACTGCGTGCAGACCTCGTTGGCGTCTAAAACCTCCGCTTTGATCATGCGTGTGAGGTTCATCATTTGCTCCTGGATGCCGTCCACACTCACGAGAATCCCCACACCACCCTTGCCCAACTCCCTGTTAAACAAGCGGATCCCTTCAACGATCCGCATGAGTTCATCAAGCTGGAAACGCTTATCCTCCGCCGACATCGTCACAAACGTCTTGAGGCCCACACGTGGGAACACACTCTCCAGTGCAGCAGCAACTTCCTTCTCGACGTTTCGATCCACAGGCTTGTCCGGTGCATCAGCGTCCAGCATGAGCAACGTGAAGATCTGCCGGTACAGCGTAGTCAGAGTCTCAAAGTCGCTGGCCTTTTGCGGCACGAGCGTTGCGATGTTACGCTGCATAGCTGCGACACTGTGGCCTTTGCGTTCACGCTTCTGGCGCAGCATCTCCTCTAGATGCGCGTACGTGTAGTCGAACTCGAGCTGCATCTTGATGGTCTCCAGTGCTGGGTCGTGTTGCTGGAGCAGCACTTGCACACAGCGGTCGACGAGAAACTGCTCATCGATGCGCTCCATTTCCTTCTCCAACACGAGCTTCCGCTTGTTCTTGTGGACGACCATGCGAGCAGCAAACGCCGCCAGCGTCTCGCTGACTTCGACATTCTGGTACTTGCACCGCGCGACAATGTCCGCGACAATACGCTGCGCGTGGTCCATGCTGACGCTGCTCAGCCTCGTAGGCTCTGATGTAGTAGAGGGATCTGAATGCCTCTCACCTGGCTGTGGAATGAAGAGCGTGGATGAGGCTGGGGGAGTTGTGGAGCGACCGAGGAGGGAAGGAGAGCCGGGCTATCAATAGCAAGCCATTTCTACTGGCACATGGCTACACTTTTGGACCGACGATGACTCAGACTCAGAGCTCCGTATCAGACTCAGACGTAATTTTTAGCTGTTCACCACTGGAGCACGCCACAACCACGACCAAAATGCATCGGCTGGTGTCGCGCCAGTCGGCGCTGTCCGTGCGTCACTCGCTATGGACAACGCTCGCGTCCAGAGCGCTCTCTTCTTCAGCAGCAGAGGGTTCTGCTGTCCATCGTCGTGCTCGCAGCGGTGAAACAGCGCATGACAAGAAACAACGACAGCGTGTGAAGGAGTTTGAAGCTTTACCGGCTGCCGTAGACGACTTTTCTACGAGCACAGGCCACACCGTCGTGCCGCGCCACTTCCCGATCCCATTGAAGAACCAAGTAGTGAAGACGTCGACCATGAAGTTTTACGTG